>CAUYRT010071650.1:0-31821 GCA_963574885.1 Lepilemur ruficaudatus
CACAAGTGGAAACTCTCCATTGGTGGCAACTTGGCCATGCTGGGTGGCCTCAGAGGGTGCTGCCGCATTTGGGTGGAGTGATTCTTTACTGGGCAGCTATCATCCCAGCCTCTGGGCATCAGATGCCAACAGTGCCCTCATCATTACATCAAACAATGTACTGTTGACACACTCCACAACGCTCTCTGAGGCACTTAGTCACAGCTGAATCCCCACCACTAGGTACACAGTAGGTGAAAAATATGTACTTATCAAATTATTTAGTTTAAAATGAAGAGATTAAGCAGGATTGTTTTAAAAATTAGTCTATAAGGGAAAACACTGAATTTGAAAGCACTAAGAATTGAAGTCTGCCTATCATTTTAACCCAGTGATTTTCAATCTCACCACTGCTGACATTTTGAACCAGATCATTCTTTGCTTTGTAGGTGCTTAGCCCCATTCCTGACCTCTACCCACTAGATGCCAGTAGCACCCCTCCTACCAGTAGTGGCAATTACAAGTTTCTAGATGTTGCCAAACGTCCCCTAATGGGCAAAATTGCCTCTGGTTGGAAATGACTGGTTTAATCAATAAGTTTTCATCTTTGCCAAAATAAAACACTTCCTTTGCTCAGATTTAACAAACTAGAGGTTTATCCAAGCAGACTTGACATGTAATTTCTGACACACTAGTTAACTCACATATATCAAATATGTGAGTTCCCACCAAAGGAATGCTGCCAAGTTGAAGGTTTGCCTGCAACATTTTGCCAATAGTATTCACCCAATTCTAACGAAAAGTCCATGGTAAATACTACAGTCAGGTTAAATAGCACATACCTGACAATAGCTATTGGTCAATGATGTTAATCCATCTGTTTTCTAATTAGCTGGTTAAAATGGGACCTTCCCCTTCATTAAACTACCTTGAATTATGCAAATGAGACTGCATAACCCACATTTTCAAATATCCCCCAGTAAACAGATCTAATGCTGTCTGTGTTTCTTGCAAAGAAACAGGCTGGCAGATCAGAGCCTCCTAAAACCTACTCAAAATCATTGAATTTTACAATTAAAAAGGGTGAATGTTTTGGTATGTAAATCACACCTCAGTAAAGGTGTTTAGAAAAGGGCTGTTTCTATGAGAAACCAATGCCTCTATACTGTCTACAATATTTTCTTTTCTACGATGATCAGATTAGCTATTCTAAGCATCACCTTAAATGCATGAACCTCAGAAAAGACATTAACTGATGCAGTGATCGCTACTGATTCAAAACAGTTGCCTTTACTGTGGGACACAAAACAAGTTTCTATTCTTTAAAATATTCATGTTGGTCTATATCATATTATTACGGTGTGGACTAGAGTTTTAGCTCCTAAATATCTCTCTTATAGCTTTAGTCAAATACCATGTTTCCATTGTCTGGTTAGTAAATTTTTCAAGCTTCACATACAGCAGGTGGAAATGAAACCCTTCTTTGAATCATTTATTCAGCCAATATTTCTCACATTTCTACTATGTATTAGTCTTTGTAGTTGGCACTAGGAATAAAAAGATAATTGAGACAGTTCTTGCCCTTGGAGACTTTACAATTATTTAAGACATCAAAATGGAACATTTTTAGGAGCAATTTTAAATTTCGGTATGTTAAAAATGTACATGTTAAAGTCAATGCAAAACATTCAGAATTCATTATTTGTTATTTTAAAAAATTCAGAAGTCTGAACTTCACAACAAAAATTGAGATCAGGTATTTTGTATTTGTTAGAGAGAGAGTCTAAAAGGTGGCTAGGGAGGTCAGACAAACAATGCAAGGAGTGGAAAAAGTCCTCTGCAGGGCCCTGCCTTCCACCTTAGTTCAGTCCGTCCGCCCTATGCATGTCGTGTCCCCTCCACGTCCTTTGCACCCTGGTGGGAGAGAAGCAGCCTGTGACTGTCGGCCTACGGGGCCAAATCTCTCCACTGAGAGTGGAGTGGAGAATTACCACTATGATTGAGGCAATTTATGAAACTCAAGTTGACAACAAGTAAGTTAGGGCAAAACGGTTTCTCCAAGTTCAATTCAGTTTTATAAAGTTTTCATCGAGGGGGAGCTGATTCACTATGCTTCAGGTACTCCACTGGGTTATACTCAGGGGCAGAAGATGAAAAGAACAAAGTCCTTGACCTCTGAGAGCTTCCAAATAATTTTTCAGCTTTTCAATTCACCTTTCCCTTTGTAGACACGGCTTTAAAAGTAGTTGCCGTCTTACAGGGCTGTGGAAGGAGAGAGGGTATCCATTACAGAGCCTGGTTGCTATGGTTTGAACCCTCAAAGTTCATATGCTGAAAACGTAATCCTAATGCAACTGCACTGAGGTGTGGGACCTTTAAAAAGTGATGAGGTCATGAGGGCTCTGTCTCTATGACTGGATTAATGTTGTTATCACGCGAGTGGGTTCTTGACAAAGGGATGGAGTTAGGCCCCCTTCCTCCCTCTCGCGCATTCTCTCGCCCTTCCACTGTCCACCTTCCACCATGCGATGATGCAGCAAGCAGGCCCCTGTCAGACAAAAGTGCCTCAACCTTGGACTTCCCAGCCTCCAGAAGCGTAAGAAATAGTTTTTCTTTATAAATTACTGAGTCTGTGGTATTCCGTTACAGTGACACAAAATGGACTAAGACACTGGTTATTATTTATCTATACCCAGAGTACCTGCCAAAAGCAGAGTCTCAGGAAACATTTACTGAATAAATGAATGACTATGCTGCCAACTTGAAGATGAAAAATGGATTACCCCAAATCCTAGCATTTTTATCCTTTTTATATCCAGGAATTTTCTTGTTTATTTTCTCATTTTATCCCCAAATCAATACAGAGTAAGGCAAGGGAGGTAATGATCCCAACGCTATTTTAGATAGATCTTCAGAGACCCAAGACCACACATTTAGCCTCACATAGAGTGAGTGACAAACCAATGTAGACCTTATAGTCCAAGGTTTGCTTTTCCAATAGCAACAAAAAATGGATTAGGGACCTGACATACACAGAAGGTTCCAGGGCTCTAGAGAGACTTGGTAGGCCAAAGGGAAAGTCCTACCACTTCTTGCTGTGCAGTGGGAAGGCAATTAAGAAAGTGCAGCACACTGGTGGCAGCTGGAGGGTTGGCAGGCTTCTCAAGAGCAGGGCTGTAAGCAATGTCATAGGCCAGGAAGATGGATGGGGCCTGTTTACGCACAGAGGCCGATGTACAAATGAAACCCTGCCCAGTTTGACTGGCTTTTCTTCAAAGGTGTCATTGACAGATGAGTTACTAAATGTTTTTGTTTAAAAAAGAAAATAGAAGAGAATAAAGCATAAAACAAAAAAACAAAACAAAAAACTCTTTCTACCCCACACGCATACAGCCAATGAACATGAGAATACCAGATCAGGCCTGGGAGTAGGGCAGGCCTTGCAAAGGAGTCCTTAATAAGAATTTGCAAAGCTGTACACCTTTTCTTTCAGACAGATTTCCATTTAACACAATATTTCATTGAAACCCCAAATTACTGCCAGTCGGCTGTCTCCCATCTGCTGCTGGAGGCCCGCTGACGGGACCAAGCCTGCTCACATATTCATCTTCATCTGCCAAAACAAGGCCTCGTCCCCAATTAAAATGGCCTTTTTCATTTTAGAGTGGTAAACAATGTCTACTTAATTTGAGGAGAACACACAGAGGAAAGTTACCAAACCTAATCACATAGTGACATGACGGTTGAGTCAGAGTCGGTGGAACTTGGGGGGGTGTGCTGAAGAGGCCGCTCTGCCTTTAGAGACAGCGAGGTCTTCCTGAGGTCATTGCCTTCGTGGGGCTGCATCCACCAGCCTTCAAGATCAAAACCAAGCAATTCCACCAAACACAGTTTGAAAAAGAAGGTTAATAATCACCAATTTTAAAAAGTAAGAACTAAATACAGTTCCTCGGATGACCTTGCTTCTTGGACTTGCTCTGTAATTATCTTCTGACAGTGGGGACCCGTTGACACACTGAGAAGCGGTAAACAGGAGGAGGCCTCTTCCATCCTCTCAAGCCGCGCCAAACCCTGTCTCACGACCTGCCTGTGGTCTCTGGCCAGCTGTGTAACTCAATAAAAGACCAGCACACCATTTGGAAAATGCACGCTCTTCTCTAGACTAGATACACAGCGCTCAGACTGAGTCCACGTTTCATCCATTCTCAGCCAAATGGGCATTTGTGAAACATAAGGCATTTGGAAACATGTGAGCACAGTTTGTAAGCTTGGACAGAGGTGGCTGGGATAGGCACAGTGACCTTAGGGCCAACGGAGCAACCTTCATGATGACTGAATTAGAAAGCCAAGGAAAAGGTTTTAAAAAGAAATTTCAAACAGACGGACACACAGCCTTGACCAGACCATGTCTTTGCCAGCTGCTGCATGTGGCCACAGCTCCCAGGAGATAACATGCCTCCAGAATTAGTTGGCTGGGTCAGCTGGGAGGTAAGCAGATCTGACCTCTTTTAAGCAAAAATAAATCCTGCTGACTTAAATGATCCTGTCCCCCACTTCCCTTAAGGAACATGAGACATTAAGTGACAAAATCTGAAGAAAGCAACTATGACTCCTCAGAGCCCGTATCTCCTGGCTGACTAATTACAGGTCTGCTTAGTTCAAGATGAGCCACAGGTCAGATATATAAGACCGTGTTCCTTGTCATATTCAGTAACCCAGAAACAACAAGGGCAACCGTCCCTAAATCTTTCAATCCTTATTAATACAATTATGATGCATAGGCTAAGTCAGGAGTGACATGGGGGGAAAAAAGCAGTATATCCTCGCCAAAGAACAACCACTTCAAATGGGTCTCCTACATGTGTTCCATTTGCATTTCTTCCCACAAATATTCTCAGTGTGCAAAAACACAGAAGTTGATGTTCAAAGTCATCCTAAAGTACAACTTATTGAAGGAGGCTGCCTGAAAACAAAACGACCCGCTTTGGTAAAGCTAGCCAATACCAGGATGGTGCTTGGAGAGTATCACCCATCCATCAACCACTGGATCCAGCAATTATATAGCAAAATAGACTATGTGCCAGACACGCTCTTGGGCCTTGTTTTTGTCAGAAGCTATTCTCAAAGGAGGGTTTGTTGTAGTTTCCAGCCCTTTAGGCCAAATACCACCAATGAAAGCCCCCAGCCATCCACTGACATCTACTGACACTTTTGAGAAATGAGAGAAATGGGAAAAACCAGAGACGGGATGTCTTTGACAATTCGGGACACTCAGTCGTAAAATGTTTTGGCTTTTTCCTGGTCCCAAACCTAGCACCTGCAGATACATCTAACTGTAATTCCTCGTGGGGATTAGGCAATGAAAATTTCCGTCTCTCTGGAGAAGAGCACGTCTCAGTTTGTGTTTGCCAAAAGCAAACTCACAATTTCCTCGTATGCCCCCTGTCACCTTAGTGATATTAGAAGCAGGAATTGTAGGGTTTACTTTAAATGAACATGCTACCTACCACCAAGACGTTCTCCTCTACACATACCAACAGTTTCTTACTGGCTCAGAGTTTAAGAACAGAAACCCTGGGAAAGATTTCCGTTTTCACATCAACCACCACCAGCTGTTAGAGCCTTGGTTTGGAGGAGATCACACCAAGCCGAGAAGGAAGTAACTTTAAACTTTCTTCTCCTTTCCAAACCTACCTTTTGGAGAATAGACATGCTCTGTAGAAGCAGTTGACGGGCCAGGTGAACAGGCGCCATGCTTACTTTATGTTTACTGGTTGAAATCTGCCATTTACCTGCCACCACAGGAGATTTGCGTTCATCCAGGAGCTGGATGGAGGTACTCGCTGTCACCACATTGCTTTTGTTGACTGTTCCTGTGGAAAGAAAAACGATCATGACCAAACTGAAGAGAGTTATAGCGTACGTGTTGAGAGAATAACCATATTGGCCCATAGTCACCTATTCTGCAAATTTTTCTGGGGCTCAGTTCCCAGACTCTAGAGTCCCCTGGGCTGTGGACGCCCTGCCTACTCCGTTGGGCCATCAGAGCAGTGTGGCTGGTCCTCTTGCAAAGGAATCGATGCACCAAGTTATAACCACCCACACTGGGAAACGTCTGGCTTCGTCACATTGAAAACACTGACTACCATGGAGGGACCCCGTATTTTGGTGATCTGTGGTTACAAACTGCAGTGTTAACTTGTGTCAGGAGTCACACTTACATTGTCTAAATATAGCTCTGGAGATCTGTATGAGAGTTTTGAAATTATTTTACAAGTTGGCAACTTTAGCTCTAATTCCTTGGCTCAATCTTTACTGATCTATAAAATTTTAATTTCAAGCCCAGTGTTTCTGAGCAAAACCATTCTAAACAGAGAAAGAGCTGGAATGTAATCGTTACTCCAAACTACTGTTATTCTGGTAACAATACAGCATTAGTGTTAAGAGATTTTCAAATACCAACAATGGTTCCAATACTCATGAATTAAAAGACGCTGAGCGCAAACTCTGAATGCTCAGAGTTAATAATTGTTAGTCTAATGCCTGCCTTATAAAAGCTGCTCAATGAATGTGAGTTGAATGAAATCCATTTGAATCAAGAAGCAGGGGAAAGTCAGGCCTGAATGTGAATACACCTATGACTGAAGCAATTAGGAATTTCCTCCTGGCCCAAGTCTTAGCTGCTTCTCTAGTCTGTACAGGTATTCGACATGCGGTAGAGAAAACAGAGAGAGTTCCATCACAGTAACTTGTACTTGGTGATTTTTAAGATTTTCCTTGAATCTACAGGGCCATGAAATATGCCAAGCTGTCGTGTCATACACGATTTTACCACGAACCAGGTAGATTTCATTTCACTATACGGTTACATTGAAAGTTCAGGGAAAACCCTAGTTTCCAAAAACCAGCTCAACAACAGCTTTAATTAACGAGAATTTGGTTTTTTCCCAGACATAATTCTTTTAGGAAAAACAGTAGCTAGCAAAGCAAACTGCTGCGAGGGGCTGCAAGTGCACGCACACACAAAGCAGCCTGGGGGGATGCTCTCGCCTCCCATGCCGCTTTCTCCCAGGACAGTTGGCAAAAGCCACTCTGTCACAAAGGGACAACTCGACGATTCTAGTCTAGAATCAGAAGAACAGCAAGCTCAGTTCTGGTTTTTTCTCTAGAGGACTGTGAAGAAGGCAGGCTCATGAGATTGCTCGATAGGAGACATTAGTATTCACAGATCTGCCACAGAATGAAATCGCCCACTGTCGCTTAGTTGCTATTTCAGCAATAAAGTGTGATGCAGGTAAACATAAAGACAGAGCTTTAGACGCCTGAGAATTTGCAGTTGAGGCAGCAAACACAAACACGGGCATGCATACGTGTCAGCAAAGGAGCACAGACTCAAAGATCCTTAGCCCTGAAGAGAACCCAATAGGTGATCTAGCCTGAAATCCCAGCCAGAGAGAACCTCATCAGCAATATCCAGCCTTTCCTTAAAAACGCCCACTAATGAGGGACCTCTTTCCAATGAGTCCATTCAACTCATTATTAGACAACTCTTGTCAACATATCTTCTACAAATTTCAAAAGCACCCTTTCTGAAAAGGTTTTTATTCATGGAAATGAGAAAGGACCAAGACTTAGGGAGGGGGGATTGGACACAAGCCCTGGAAGCTTCCCTTAGGGCTGAGTTAGGAATGCTTGTAAGGGATTAATACCAAAGGTCTTAATATAAAATATAACTATAGATTAAACTTTGCAGAGCAATCCAAGTTTATACAAATAGGTTTCATTCATCTCTGAAGTCCCTACAATGCCCAGTACAGAGCCTTTCACAGAATGGGTGCCAAAAATGTCAGATGCATGAGATAAGAAAAAATAAGGACAATTAAAGCATTTCCAGTTGGTCTTACTTCTAATACTGGTTGAAATAAGACAGCACTTCGTTCTTTTTAGAGGAAGGTGACCTTAACTTCTTCATACCATCATAAAATCTTAGGACTGGAAAGACAATCAGCTCCGTGCCTCTCACAGGTCACTGCGGCCCTCTGTCAGGAGAGCACACGGCTGTACAGAGTCAGCCCTTGCTCCTGCATTGATATCAATTTAAATCAACTCGGTTCCAATGGAGAATTGTGGACCTCTGAAGTGATGTGACTTGCTGAAGGTTCTGGCAAAGGATGCCTGAACTTTCTCTAAGTAGGCCCATGACAGTATTAAAAAACAGCAACTGAGAAGTTTATATACACATTCCAGAGAGTGCAGAACACCAGTCCTCCTTCCTCAAATGCTTTTGCACAATTTGGTTAAGTAAAATCTTCATTTTATTTGGTGCTATTACACTTATGGAACAGGTCACTGGTTCGGGGCTGGCCCAGTGCTCAGCATTGACTGTGAAGGTTGAACCTGGTTCCTTTCAAGGTTCAGGCAGCTCCCCACACGCTGCACACAACACCCTGGCCCGCTGGACCAGACAGAGCCGCCTCCAAGAAGGGCACCCACCTGTGCTGAACGGGATTGAGTAGACGAAGCTCCCTGGAATCTGCTCAGCTGCTCTTCGGTACCAGAGAGGGAAATGGTCTGCGTTAAAAATGTTCTCCTTGTCTCCCGCTTTCAAGAAGTCCCTAGAAATGGAACAGAATAAGAACATGGCCCCACTCAGCAAGGCAGAGGTGGTGGACAGGGTACGTCCCAACAGCCTCTGCCAGGTAAAACCAGTGTTGCCTTTGAGAACCCTGACTTGCCTTTCTCAGAACAGAGAGGACCTGAGTGAACACCAGGCACTCAAAAATGTCTTTTTGAGCTACAGCAGTCAGATTTCCAGGCTAAACTGACTTTTCCTCATATATCAGTGAACTAATTATCCTAAAGTCTGATGCAAGCAAACAAGCGAAGCCTCCAGAAATCATAGCAGAAGACCAAAGGGTAGCCCCTTTAAAATAGAAAGCTTTGGCTGGGTGCGGTGGCTCACACCTGTAATCCTAGCACTCTGGGAGGTGGAGGCGGGAGGATCACTTGAGCTCAAAAGTTCTAGGCCAGCCTGAGCAAGAGCAAGACCCCTCTCTCTACTAAAAATAGAAAAATTAGCCAGGCATGGTGGCGCATGCCTGTAGTCCCAGCTACTCGGGAGGCTGAGGCAGGAGAATCACTGGATCCCAGGAGTTTGAGGTTGCTGTGAGCTAGGCTGATACCACAGCACTCTAGCCTGCGCAACAGAGTGAGATTCTGTCTTCAGAAAGAAAAATAAAATAAAATAAAACAGAAAGCTTAGTCTGGCTTTGAAACCCACACACATGTACATGCACCCTGGGGAGAATCAACTTCTTAAGTAGATCTTACTCAGAACAAGTGTAAAAAGGCAAATCATTCTTCTTAGAAAAAGCGTGAAGGAAGTTAAAGTGGGTCCATGTCACGGTCTTTGCCCCTGAGTCAGATTTCCTCACCTGACCTCACCTGCCTACTCTGCAGACAACAGGGCTGCTCACACCCCCGCTGTGAATTCCGCTCTGCCCCGAGTGTCTCCATCTAGGGGAAGGCTCCACGCGGTCTCCCTCCCCTCACTTCCTCCCCACAGGCAGCTCCTATGCCACCTGCCTCATGAACCCACATTTCCTACCCCACCCCGGCCCCCACACTCTCAGTCACTCTCACAAATCCATCCTTTTTCTTGGCCTTATCTGCATGATTGCCAAGTCCTCTCCCCAGAGCTCCCAAGACCTCTGGGGACAGGAGCTTTGTTCCCATTTGCGTATCTCTCCACAGAGCCTTAGACATCCTCAAGCCAATGCATGTTCGTTGACTTGACTCATCTCTAGAGAGTCCCATTTACTCTCCAGTACTGAGTGCCCCATCTTTGTCCACAACGTGCAACTCAGGGGAGGGAAGGACTGCCTGTCTAGTCCACACTCTGCAGAGGTTCTTCAGGAAGGGAGACCCATCAGAGGACAGTGTGTAGATAAGGAAAAGGCCATTGGTTAGAGCAGAAATGGCACCACCTTCAGTCCAGAGCTTGCAGCCTTGCAGGCGTTGGATCATATGGACCATGGAGAGAAAGTTTTATGCTAAGTTGTACCTAGTTGGTTTCCTAAACTTGGCATCTAGTTCAGGAAAGCATCCTGTAGCTGCAGGTATGGCAAACCGGTGTTCCCATGAACTCCACCAAAGATGGAGAGCCCATGTTTCAGAGAGGAAGCCCAGGCCATTAGAGGGCACCCTCCAAGCTCTGAGATGGCTGTGTAATCTGCCTTCCTATAACTTGCACGAGCATATCTTAATTCCTCTCTAAGGGCCAGACCTCCTTCTTCTCAGTACCTCCAGGGCCCGGCTCTCAGTAGGCACTCAGTGTATAGTTAATGATCTCACAATTACTCAGATCTCACATCCAGATAAGAGCCTCCTCAAATATTAAAGACAAATTCCTATATCTTTTCTAAATACAATGTCTTAATTTTTTTTCAAATTCCCTCATCGGTAGGGCCGCCTTCTTTTGTAAACACTCTACTCTGTAAATCTGCTATAAAATTTTGTGCTACTAGAACTGGTCACTGTAGACCAAAAATGATCTGGTATAGCACAGCAGCCTACATTTCTTTACTGACTCACTGACAAGATGACTCTCCAGACATTAAAAACTGTTTTAAAACTTGGCAAAAGCACTCTATCCTCATTCAGGAGGCCAAGGCCAACTTGGGAGTCATGGGCAGCGTTGAGAAGGTGCAGGGACCTCCCATGCTAATCAGAATGCTGGGCACAGGGACTCCTGGGCTCAGCGTGATAGACAGGCTCCTCTTGGTGCCGCTCTATTCGGTGCTAATGTCTCCTGATCCTAAAATCACTGGGATTCACAAATACTGAAATTGTAGCCTTTTACTTGTTTTCTTTAGACATGAGATTCTTCATAAATCTGACTTGAACATGTGTGGGGAGGAGCCTCTACTGCCCAGCCCTTGGCAGGATGAAGAATAGCTGCCTTCCACACTGGGCCAAGGGCATAGCCATGGCTGAGCGGAAGGTGTCTTCGCTCCTGGCAGATCTTTTTCGTGGCCAGATGCACATCACCACAAGCAACAGGTGCCCTTTCAATGCCAGAGTCATGGTAGATGGGATAATAGCTTGGGTAGAAGGTGTAAGGTGGTCCACACTTAGACTGATGGTGACATTCGGGCTTTGGGGATGGCTTTGGGGATGGCTTTGGGGATGGTCTGCAATGCTGCACATCTGGGTGTCTGGTGCCCTGCTGCCCAGGACAATGCTGGCACCCAGGGCAGCAAGCAGGAGCCTGCACACTTGGTCTCCATTAGCGCTGGTGTGAATGTGAAAGGGTCTGGTTGCTGGGAAACCTTGGAGGCCCTTGTCAACTACCAAGCAGTAATTCGGGAGGAAGCAGGAAGGGGAGAGCTGATTTTACAGAATCCCAGAAATATTCTTCAGGAAGAAAGATCCTTCTGAGTAAGATGAAAGCTTCTGGATACTCGGGGCTATTGTGGTGCTGTGTCAGCCAGGTCCAAGTTCTGGGAAGAGCTGGGTGAGTTTCTGAGCCCCATTTACTCATCTACAAAATGGAAATATAGGAATGCTACACTCACCAGGATGCTATCAGAATTCCATGAGACCATACATGAAGGGTGTCATATAACCTGAAATGGGCTCAAACTAATATATGAGATTCTAAAAGCCCAAGAGTCTCTTTTGTTCCCTGGGGTTCAAATGGAAGGTGTAAACTGGTCATCTTTTAAACTTAGGGCTGCAGAGGAGACCAGTAACTGCACTGAGAAGGATAACATCACTGGATGCTGTATGCATAGTGACGTGAGAGGTCACACTGAAGGCACAAGTATGTTGTCACCACTGGGGATGATGGTTATAGAGTTACAGAGGCCATGAACTCTAACTGACCCACTTCCAAATGCAGGCAGTAGGGACAGGGATAGGAGACTGATGACAGTGGAAATTAATTCCAGGGTGGGGACTTCATATTATCAATTTTTCTGCCCAATAATACTTCCTTTCATACCCTAGTCAAAAACAAAAACTAAAACAAAATCAGAAACACTAAAAATTTTCTAGTCCTGGCTCAGAGAGTGTATCCAAATGGCTGGATCTCAATGAATACCATTTGGTGGGAGGGGATAGGCAAGAAAAAGACTCCAAGACAATAGATGTTAGGGCCTCTCAGTGGTACCCAACTTTTTTGGCACCAGGGACTGGTTTCATGGAATACAATTTTTCTACTGAGGGGCGTTGGTGGGGAGAGGGGGACAGGGATGGTTTCAGGATGATTCCAGCACATTACATTTATTGTGCAGTCAAACCTCTCTGCTAATGATAATCTGTATTTGCAGCCACTCCCCAGCACTAGCATCACCACCTCAGATCATCAGGCATCAGACTCTCCTAAGGAACCTAGGTCCCTCGCATGCGCAGTTTACAGCAGGGCTCACGCTCCTCTGAGAATCCAGTGCTGCTGCTGCTCTGACAGGAGGCGGGGCTTGTGCGGTAATGCGAGCAATGGGAAGCGGATCACTGTAAATACAGATGAGGCTTCGCCTGCTCACTCACTGCTCACCTCCTGCTGTGCGGCCAGTTCCTAACAGGCCACGGACAGGTGCCCGTCTGCAGCCCTGAGGTTGGGGACCACAGCACTACATGACCCAGTGATACGAAGACAGAATTATTTCATCCATCCACATAGTATATGAGTACCCACTCTGGTCACAGTAATGCCACGGGGAACAGAACTCATTGTTGTAGGTATTTTTAGCTTCCCAAAGCAGTTTTACATCTATAATTTTTAGATCCTCACAAAAGCTGAAAGAGATCATTACCCTCACCTTTCTGATGAAGGGAATGAAGGCACACACGTGAGATGAGCCAGATACACAGCCCAGTATAGTCCTGTTATCTTTCCAATCCGTCACAGTAACACAGATATCAGACTAGCAAAACTTCACGTTTTGTTGTTATTTTTGTTTGCTTGTTTTAATCTCAGTACCAGCAGCATCCTTCCTCCCTGAGTATAAGAAAATCTATTCCTGTGTCTCCCTTTGCCTCTCTGAACACTAACAGGAGAAGGCAGTGTGCATCTCAGCACTTCTACTCCTTCCTAGGAACTTGCCCTCTGGAAAAATAATTGGTAGGGGATACAGGGCTAAAAAAAAACTTTAAAAAAAAATCATGTGCCAACTACAGCCAATTTCGTAAATGACAAGTGTAAGACACCACGAAAGCCAAAGTGCCAGGACAGAACTCAAAGCCAGTCTCCCAAACTGTCTAAGGATTGGTCAGTCTGCCATTTACCAGACGGGGTTCTATAAGGCTCTGTGGTTGGTGTCAGGGCCTCGTCTAACAGAGGCAAGCAGCGCTGCTGAGCTCAGGCTAGACGGGAAGGGAGCATTTCCTCCGCGGGCTCCTGGTGGGCCAACACCTCTCAAATCTGCAGCCACCCCATGTGGCTTGGTTACTCAGGTACTCTACAGGTCAGGGTGTGTGACGTTCCCTGGTAACCTCTGAACTCACACACACACTTGCAAGCCACATTCAAACTTTCTGACTCTCATGATCCCTTTGTCCCTGGCCTAATAATGCCTCTTGTTTCAGAGAAAAGAAATAGGGAGAAGACACTAACGGGCTCAGAAAAGGCTTCACAGACTCCCCCCAGCTCTGGAGGACACCCGTTTGATGAGTTAAGGGCCCAAGGCTCTCTGAGGACACAGGGGCAGAGCAGGGGCTTAAAGAGCATCTGGGCAGTGGACCTAGCTGATCTCTGCCCACTGTCCAAACAGGTCTCCTTGGAAGTACAAAGAGACATTGTCAAAGCCCAGTGCCCCCAGACAGCCCACCCCTGGCTGTGGAGATCTACAGTCCCTCAGGCTAAGCACAGAGGCACAGGGGTTTATTAAAACATAAACAAATAAACAAGGCTTGAAACACTGATTTTCCTACAGGCAGGAATTCCTCGGCATAGCTGCACAACAGCTGAATGCCCTGAAGCCATTTGTCAGGAGGCCAAGGCTCCCTCCCTCTGGTGGCTCCCGGGCAGCCATGGCCTCCCAGGGTTCTGAATGACTCACCAGAGCAGGAGAGGACTCCAGGACGGTGGACAGGAGCCAGCCAGCGTGAGGAACAAAGGGTTGTGGAGGGGCCGGCAGGCAGGTGGGCACACACGCTGGGCCCCCATGGTGGAACAGAGAGGACAAATCTTAACAGGCCTGCGGTGGCCTGAATTTTGTTTCTACCAGCGGTGGAATCAAACAGTGAAATACGCTTCCCTTTGAATTTCCCGTTTCAGGAGCCCGCGGAGCCCTGCGGAGGAGCCTTCCTACACTTACTGATTGGTGAGCTGCTCGGCCCCCACAAACAGGTTGATTCTGGAGAGGCCCGTGCGAGTGCCGAGAAAGGCAACCTCCACGCCCTTGTCAGAATTCCTGAAACAGAACAGCAGACGTCAGGGGATGCTTCCAGACAGTACGCAGATCATGGCTTTTGTATTTCAAGACTCATGGAATGATTTTCAACATAGCGGTTTTGAAACCTGAACTTTAACAGAAATTATAGGAACACACACATACAGACACACATGCACACACGCGCGTGCACACACGCACAAAGTGCAGAATGAAAACTCCTATCCTTTACAAAAGTCTTCATGGTGATACTTGCAGGAAAACTGAAGAACTTCCTGCCAACAAAAGCAGCATGACAAAAATGCACTTACAGCCATAAACCCGTCTTTCTCTCAGGGTTCTGGGTATAAATTCAGAGAGAGCAGGCTGAGAATAGGAAGGGCTTTAAGCAGAGGAAGAAATCCTTAGGATTAGTGTTCTGCACCAATGCTACCAAGTCTAGCTGAGATCATTAATGCCATTGGAGGGAATAAACAACTGAGCCACTGACCCAAATGTGCAGCATCCCCCAGCCCGAAATCCCACAGTTGGAATAGGATCTGACCTCTACACAGTTGCAGGGGCACCGACTTATAACTTCTACCAGAGCACAGAGCTTAGTCTTGCCACCAACCCTCAAAAGATGAGGCAAGAAATGGCTTCTTCAAATAGCCCTGTAGGATGTCACAAATAGAAACTCCAAGGATGGCCTTAACAAGGAAAGTTGATTTAAAAATTCACTAAAAATAATTCTGTTTCAACATTCAAGGCAAGTGTTATAATGTTTGAGCATGTTCTTCAGGAGATTTACAATGCATACTTCTCCTCTGAAAAAAGCAACTGGCCTTTCTCCACAAACACATAATTTTATCCTACAATAAATGTATTAAGAAAATGCCAATTCTTGAGTTTTCTTCTCTGTCCTAGATGCTAGTAGCAATTTGATCTGAACCACTATCCATGTTATTTCCAAGGTGAGATCACCGGTTACTTCATCATTGACGGCAGTTGAGGTGGTCAATACTACCTTTAAGTATTTAAGGGCTGAATAAAAAGCAACACAGTGCATTTGTTTCTGCTTACAGCCTACACCAAATTGGACAGCCAGGCTGCCCAATCAGTTACAGATGTGGACTACAAAGCAAGCTACCATTTTGAAAATCTTCCGTATGTGTTAGGAATGAATCAGCAATCTTTGCTCAAGATTTTGAGTTTCATGAGAGCTCAACAGAAACATTTCCACACTCATTAGAAAAAGAAACCCCAGAAAAGCTCAATTCTTTTCCAGTACCCCAGGGAATAAATAAGCAGTCCAGGGATACTCCCAGGCATAATGAAAATGGTAGTCTTTCTTTGGAGCTCCAGACTCATGTAGTGAACAGCCTACCTGACATCTTCACTTGGGAGACTTTCAACCATTTTAAGCTACAATGTCTAGAAGGGACTCTGGCCATGCCCAGCCCCAAATGTGATCCTCCTTCAGTGTCTGTCTCCTAGCAAATGGCACCATCTACCCAGGTGTTATGACATAAACCTGGGAATGACCCCTGATGGCACAATTTCCCTGTCCTCACACAGCAAACCCATCATCAAGTCCTGGGGGCTCTTATCTCTGAGGCAGGTGACAAGTAGACCTCTACTCTCTGTGCCCACTGCCCTGGTTCAAGTGGCAAATCCCCTGGAATGTTGTGGGAGCCTTTAATACTGGTCTTAGCCCATTACTTTCTGTTCTCCACACAGCAGTAGAGAAATTTTTTTTAATGCAAATCTGATCATCTTCCTACCCTTCTTAAAATCCATCCATGATTTTCCAGCACTTTGAGTATAAAATTCAGAATCCTTTACTTGACTCCCAAAGTCCTGAGACACCTGGCCCCTCTACAGCCTCATCTCCTGACATCTTCCGCCTACCTTCTATATTTCAGCTATATTGACCTTCTTTAAATTCCTCGAATGTGTCAAATACTTTCTCGCTTCGGGGCCTTTGCACATGCCATTCCATCTTCCTAGAGTGCTCCCTAACCCTTGAGCCAATTCCAGGCTTCCCCATGTACTCTAGATCTCGTTACAATCCCCATGTCCTTACTTCTCCTTCAAAGCAGTTACCATGACGCTCAGCAATGCAGCACACTATAAGCCACAGGTACCACGATGGCAAGGACCCCATCTGTTCGGGTTACTTCCATTTCTCCGGCACCTAGTTCAGTGCCTGGCATGCAACAGACACACAGTCAAGACTTAATGACAAATGAGAGCAGAAGGAATGCTAGATGGGGCAGAAGAAAGGCAAAGCGGAGGAATGAACTAATGAAGGATAGAAAAGTGGAGAGAAATGAATAAATGTACCACATGAAGATATAAGGAAACAGGAATGATTTTTCTTCTTATTCTTAATCTCTAATAGCCTACTTAAAAAATACTAAAAATAATAATAAAAATAAGCTGCTGAAGCAGCTCTCGCCTTAGTCTTTTTCATCAGTTACCGCTGCCTTCCTCCCACAGCCTCCGTCCTCCGCTTCGGACACAAAACCGCAGGGCTACATCTGACGCCCTACGGCACAGAGCTCTCCCCTCTCCATCCTGCTCTGCAACCGAACCTGGCCGTGCTCCCAGGTTCCCTCAAGACCGTGAAGTAGAGGGAGCTGTGGCAAGGCCGAAAACAAAACACTCCTTCCTCCTCCCTCTCTCTCGGAACCGTCACCCTGCCTCAGCATACTGAATTTCATGTAATGTTAAAATTCAAACAAATTATATGTCAAACCCGGGAGCTTGCCATCCAAGCCCGAGCCGCTAATCTGCTCTAGCTTTTGTGGTTTGGAGCTTTGGGAAAAATTAAAGAACTTTAACACCAGGCTCCTGAAACAGCTTAGTTCTTTAAACCATAACCATATTTTGGAGCACTGGTGAGGAAATGGCCACGGAAGGGCGACACGTGCAACCACTTACTCGGATTTGTTGAGGGCCAGGCTGGTCCAGTACGCTTCGATAGGGGCACTCACCACGGCATCAAAGAGGACTTCCTGGATCAATTCCTTATCACCTGTTGGGAGGGACTGATGAGAAGACAGCTTTGGCTGGGCCGGAAGAAGGAGCGGGAGGCCCACTCTGCAGTATCTGCAGGCTACTTCCTTACATGGCGAGCTGCTTTATGGCTCCTGAGGCCAGTACTCCTTGGACAGCTGGGTCTTGTCAACCCCATCTCTGTCCTTTAGTAAAACCCCTACGGCAGCAATTCTCCAGTGCCCTGATCTCAGTCGGTTGTAACATAGGAAAGGGACACCGTAACTTCATAACTACTGGGACTATTATTTTGTGATGCCTTCCATTTAAGCATTTTTTCACTTTCAAGGAGAATATCTGTCCCTATCCAAAGGGACTCCTGGTAGAGCTCTGTGAAAGAGGCCAAGGAATGAGGGGATATCATGAGCCTAGGAGAGGATCTTAGAGCTCGCTAATCTCTCCACAGAGGAGGGAAACTAATCATTAATATCACAGGAGGCAGACCAGTCCTCACCCTGACTGGGGACAAAAACAAAAACAAAACCACAATAGAGCTTTGCCGAAAAGCAAAAACTGGAAACAACTTATTGTCCGTAAGAAAATGGATAAATGGAGATATAGTTATGCAGTGAAAATCTATACAGTAATTCAAACAAATACATTAAAGCTAAATGATAAGCTCAAATAAATTTCAAAAATATAACGAGTGAAAACAAATTATAGTACATATATTTATTATATGTATATATAGTATGTATTATAATACTATATGTAGCATCTCGTATATTATACCACACATTATATATAAAGTTTAATACACACAAAAATAAAAATAATGCTACATATTATTTATGGATACCTACATATGTAGTAATAGTAGAAAATACATGAGAATGATGAACAAATCAGGTAGACATTCCCTTTGGGGAGGAAATGGGACTGAGCAGGGTTACACGGGGCTGTGACAGTAGCTATAATGTTTCATTCCTTAAGAAGTTCCTGAAGCAAATATGGCAAAATACCAAGCTTTGATAAAGCTGGATGGTGACTATAAGTGTATCTTTTACATTCTCTCTATACTTTCGTTTTTTAAATATATCATTAAAAAGTCAAAGGAAATGAACAGCTGGGCTCTTATGATATCCACCTGACTTTTCCCTTCCTGAGCATGTCATAAAGGAAATCCATTCTATGAAGATGTTGTTTAGCAGCTGGATAATCCCTTTACCTCTCTCCTAGGATTGCTGTGGTTATTCCATAAAGACTACATATGCAAGGCACTTTTCACATCATCAAATAGCTGATGCTTGTTAGCCGTGGGGCAGGTGCCATGCTTATTTGTGGTGGCTCTCCCCCGCCCCAATTTTAGCTAGGAAGGCTATCTCGTGGGAGTGTGCGGAATGCTCCTGCCGTTGGGGGCCTCTGGGCCTGCTGTTGCTCTGCTCTGCCTCCTCTGCACAGCCACTGGCCATTTCTTACTCACGGAGCTTCCCCCCGAGGACACTTGGCAGGAGGAGGGAAGAACTTACACCACCCTGAGAGGCAGCGTGTCCTAGGGGTGACCCCACTCTTGGGAGAAGCAGGAGACCCAGATGATGGCCTCGGAGGAGACAAGTCCTATTGCCAGTCTCGCTTCCTCAGTTGTAAAACAAGGGAGCTAGATCAGCAAATACTTAAAAGTCCCTTCCTCGTTGTAACATTTCCATCCTATTCGGTTGCTTGCTTGACTAAATGGCTCAGTAGGGGGACAAACCCAACGCAAAGGGTTACACTGGGATTGGGGATTCTGTGCAATTTTGGGTAACCCACATTCTTTCTCCTGTTCCTACAGGACGTAGGCTTTTGGCTGGATTCCATGGGACTGACAGTGTCTGCCAAAGCAAAGCTGCCCTTGAAAACTGAGGTGAGAAATGGTTTTGAGTTCACGCCCACCACCACATACAGGCATAGCACACTTTGGGGAGCACACTCACATTGGAGCAGAGGTTCTTTGCCTTTGAGGTAGAGCTTAATAGCTTCTAACTGAGACAGATGGCGGTGCTCAGGGTGTAGATCAGTGTTGCAGTAGGACCTACGAACGTGATACAGCCAAAAGAAGAGTATATAAATATTTACAGCAGCTTCTTCCTTTGCCTTTGAACCAGGAAGACTGGGGAAGGGTGCACAAACAACTTGAAATCAAAGAGGGCAACAGAGGATGTCAATGCCAGTGAAGGACTGTTTAATTCTTACCATTCATCTGCCAAGGACACATCGGGGTGCTCCAAGTCATGCAGGCCTGAAGGTCAAGGAGAAGGGGTTAATGAGTAAATATCAATCCTCCTCATCTTGAGATTTCTTTTTTTTTTTTCTTTTTCTGTAGACAGAGTCTCACTCTGCTGCCCGGGCTAGAGTGCCGTGGCATCAGCCTAGCTCACAGCAACCTCAAACTCCTGGGCTCAGGCAATCTTCCTGCCTCAGCCTCCCAAGTAGCTGGGACTATGGGCACACGACACAACACCCAGCTAATTGTTTTTATTTTTAGTAGAGACGGGGTCTCACTCTTGCTCAGGCTGGTCTCAGACTCCTGACCTTAAGCAG
Organism: Lepilemur ruficaudatus; assembly: GCA_963574885.1. NCBI lineage: Eukaryota > Metazoa > Chordata > Mammalia > Primates > Lepilemuridae > Lepilemur > Lepilemur ruficaudatus. The sequence goes on from CAUYRT010071650.1 coordinate 19,932, forward strand.
TCCTCCTGCCTTGGCCTTCCAGAGTGCTAGGATTACAGGCATGAGCCACCATGCCCGGCCCACTGGTCCTCATCCTCCTGTGTGCTTCAAATATTCCAGGGTAAGGATGTTGGGTGGGTTAAAAGTAGACATCAACCCCAAAGGGACCTGCCTAGGAACAAGGGTGAGCAAGGTACACATGTTCTCTTCCCAGGCAGAACTCTCTCCCCTCTCCACCTCACTTAGCCAGCACTGTCACCTGCCCTGTATAGACGGCCCAGGAAAGCCTTAACCCCCTGAAGATAAATGATACACTACTGAGTCCTGAGGGAGAAGCTTAACAGGATGATGGCTAGAAACATTGACTCTGAGGCCACTCAACTCCTGCGTGACATTAGCAGGTTACTTTACTTTTCTAAATGTCAGTTTTTTCATGTGCAAAACAGGAATAATAATAGTCCCTAAACTGATGGGTTGTTATGAAGGTGAAATTATAGGTTGAACAATACAAAACTGTCAATACGAAACTGTTTTTGACCAGAAAAAATTACTAGTTGTTACAAGAGCCTAAGTAAAAGCAAGTCATTGGTCTGGGAAGGTAGCTAGGGGAGCTGGGGCTTGCAGGGAATCTGGAAGTTTTTATAGGATGCTCCAGACCACCCTAACTGCAAAAATCACTCCCTCTCCAAGTATTTTCTTTTTTCTTTTTCGAGACAGAGTCTCACTCTGTTGCCTGCACTAGAGTGCCATGGCGTCAGCCTAGCTCACAGCAACCTCAAACTCCTGGGCTCAGGTGATCCTCCTGCCTCAGCCTCCCGGGTAGCTGGGACTACAGGCATGCGCCACCATGCCCGGCTAATTTTTTCTATATATTTTTAGTTGTTCAGTTAATTTCTTTCTATTTTTAGTAGAGATGGGGTCTCGCTCTCGTTCAGGCTGGTCTCGAACTCCTGACCTTGAGTGATCCTCCCGCCAGAGTGCTAGGATTACAGGCGTGAGCCACCACACCCGGCCTCTCCAGGCATTTTCATTTGACTTGATTTCGATGGGCTATCAGCAGACAGACACTTCTGAATGATGACCTCAGGAACTCTGATGATGCTTCTAGCTTGTTTTAGGAAGTCAGTCAGTTTCTTAAATGACCAATAGTATCTTACTGCACTTGCACTTAGGACTCCAGTTTCCTCCCCAGATACAAATGTATAAAATAAGTAGCAAAGTCCTAGACCTATCATACAATTCTGCTTGATTTTATAGGAGGTAAAAATACATTAGATTAAATATCATCCTATATGTCCCAAGTGACCATATCCAGGCTCTAGCACCTACCGGTTGAATGACCTTGGGAATGCCTTGTCAACTCTTTGAATTATATCAGCTATGAGTACAGACAATATTGTGTAACTCACAGAATCCACAAAATGGTTAAATGGGACAGTGATTAGTCCCCAGAGCAATCCATCCATCCATTCATCCATGCCTCCTTTCTTTTTCTCTTTTCCTCCCTCCGACCAACCAATGTTCCTTCCTTCCTTTCTTCTTTCCTTCCTTCTCCCTGCCCTCCCCTCATTCTTTCCTTCCTTTAGTATTTTTACTGAGCATCTGCTATATGCTAGGTACTGAGAACATAGGCCCTAAGAAAACAGCAGTGAACAGAACAAAAATCACAGCCTTCATCATATTTAATTTCCAGTAGCAGAAAAGACACAAGTAAATTAAATTACAATACACAGCATATCAGGTGTGGCGAGGGCTGAGAAGGAAAGAGAGCAGGGAACAAGGATGGGCGGGCCGAGGGAGGTGAGAGGGATTGAGAGAGAGTTTACACCCTAACGATGGTGGTCAGGAAGGCTGCACTGAGAAACTGACTTTCAAACAAAGACCTGAAGGAGGCGAAAGGCAGTCATGGAGACCACAGTGGGGTGCACAGGGCAGGATGAGGGACAAGTGTGGCAGCCCCGGGAAGGGACTGGACCTATCCAGAACACTGGGTTAAGGATGTCAATTCTGTCTTTCTAGTTTCAGTTCCAGTCAACCTTCATCCACAAAACCCTCTCTGGCCATATTTCACAGGACTCACAGATGAGACCCTGAAAATTTCATTGTTCTCTCATCTCTGATTTTGGTCCTTCTGACAAAATCACATCTAATGACGACAGATACTGCTGACCATCATGACATACGCTCTAATTTACTGAACAATCAATGTGTACAATACCTGTAAAAGATGCAGAGTATAAGAGGAGATTCAGAAAAGAAATGATTTTAGAAGATAGAACTATATAGCCATACCTTCAACCTCAGTAATGACACCTTACATTTCCTTTTAGCAAAATCTACCTGTTCACTACCTTTGTAAAATCTGGCATTGGCAAAGCATGTGGAAAATTCCTACATTCTGTAGGGAAGCATTGCTTATTGAAGATCTTATAGAAGTGTGGTTGTCAGCCCCAAGGAACTCCTCCCCTCTCTGAGAGAAGAGAACAATAATTATGCCATGCCTCTCAGAGATGACAAGACCCTCTACTAGCTAGCCCAAGGGGGAGCAGCTTTCTTAGGCTCTATGACTCAGCAAAGTTGGCAGGGTTGTAAGTCCTTTTATTTATAGAAGACCAACAGAGAGAGGAAGATCTGACCTCATTTGTGTGGATAACCAGACACTCTCCCCCTTGCTGAGGGTTCAAACTAATTTCTTGCATGGTGGTTCCAGTTAGCTCTGAAACTCTCTCTATGTGACTCCTTAGCCTAACAGCTGTGGAACATACAGGAAGAAGACAGTGACTAAAAATATGATCCCAAAGACAATGCAAAACAACTGTGTGTGTGCATGAAGGGGAGAGAGAGAGAGATGGGGGGGTGTGAAGAGAAAGGCAGGGAGGAACAGGGACATGAATTGAGGATTGACATAGGAGAGGCAAGTCACCCATTCATAACCTCTCCTTCTATCGTTCTGACCATGAGTTGTTTTCTCAGCTTGACCTCAGATGCCTCAGACATGAATTTTCTCGCTTCATGAGCAGTGATGTCCACAGAACCAACATGACCCACAGAGCTGGAAAATTCTAGAAGTTAAACATGCTTTCTGAGAACACATCCTAGAGAGTGTCTTGCCTAAGTCACAAAGCTGCCTGTTTTCTCTTGCATTGTCTCTGGGAAGAGAGCCCATGTGGCTAGCTCTATGGTGGGCATGCTCTGGGCTCTGCCACTTTAGTGAGTTTCTCTGCTCTGCTTTCTGCTCTGTAAAATCTCACAATCACTGGGGAGACAAAAATGAACACCTGCAACACAATGCAGGGATGACCGGCAGTACAGTAAACCATAAGGCTGTCTGTGGGACATGGCATCCCAGGGACCATCGACTCCATCCTTCACTTCCTGCTACATCATCTGAGTGAGCCAAGGGTGGTCCAGCTTCTGGAAGTTCACCACATTCATTTGCAACCTGTTCTAATCAATTAAAACTTGGCTCATAACTGACCTTCCTGTTCTTGGCCATCCTCTCTGGGGATGCCCAGAAAGAGTACTGTTCTGGTCCAACTTTCTCTGAGGACATGCAAAGCCCAAAGCCCAGACTGGGCAAGTGACTCACTCCAGGCCATCTGGGGAGCAGAGCCCTGCAGGGGACCATGCCCACCCCTCCCTGGGAGCTCTTAACACTAGGAAATGCACCATCTCTGGCCTGCTGGGTTGTTGGGAGATGAAAAGGACAGTGCTTGTGTGACAACAGTGTGACAGTTTAAAGAACTGTAACAACTGCTTCTGTTTACTGGGAGTTCACTATGTGCCAATGCCCTATGAAGACACAAGCATCAGGAAACTCCAGGTGCCACTTACTGCTTCTAACCTATATAAATCATTTAAATGGTCACATTTCTCTTTGTAGCAGGGCTGCCATGAAACACAAGTGAAATTTGTGGCTCAACTGTGTGGGAGACTAAGGCTTCTATCTCTTTGTTTCCATTTTTGCCCTGGGCTTGAATTTTGACATTAATTTGTATTTCTCCTGGTACTAATTTTTATGTATGAGGAGAATACAGTTGGTGGATGATTCCTATGAGTTGCCTCAACAACTCTGTGGGTTAAAGAAGAATATAAGTAAATTAAATCACAATCATCAATCAAGGTTCCCGCCATCCTGAAACCCAGGCACAATAAGCAAAAAGGTCATTTACTTGACCTTACCAAGGTCAATCAAACGGGCATTTACTTAAGTCAAACACCCAAGAGATTTGGACAGATGAACAAGTTCTTCAGTTAACCCAATAGCTGGCTCTGGAGCTTTCGTCCCACACCAAAGGATGACACGAGCCAGGGAGACATCTTACCTTCTTCGATGGTTACGTTCCCGCGGAAGAAATACTTCCCATGGCCTCTGGAGAGCGCCACACCTAAACTGTGCAGAGAAACAGAGCAGACCTTGAAACTCATGGCATCGACTGGAATAGACGTGTGGGCTAACATTTTTTTTATTTTCCATTTTCACATTTCCATTTCATGTTATGTAAACAATTTTTCCACCAGTTTACTTTCAAAGCCCCACTGATTATCGTTGGTGTTGGTTTCTCTTAGGTTCAATCAGCTTCTTCAAAGTAATTTCTGATTGGAAATGCCAGCAGCAATTGGCTCCTCTTGCGTGTTTTTCTAAGAGCTGTGGCAAACTGCTGGCCCTTGCAGCAAGCCCTTTTCTCGGATGCCCTCCCAAGGGCCGTTGCCCTGCTCTTTACACATCCTTGCCCTGAACTCAGCCGGATATGGGTCTCTCCAGACCCTAGAGGTCGGGACAGGGGAAAATCGACCCCTCTTCATGGGCAAAAACGAAAACTTCCACTACCACCTGAGTGTGGGACCGTTTTGCATGGCAGGCTTCTTTGCCGCGTCCTCTCCCTAGTCTAATAGGTTTCTCACACCCACTGGCTTCATTTAAGCTCCTTTCTGGTTTTGCCTAAAATAAGAGAATATGTTTTAAAAACATAGTCTCTTCCTTTGGCAAACCCACTTAACAGCTCATGTGTCATTGACTGCTCCTGGTTCCAAATGGAACCGGCTCATGATCTCCGGCAGTACATGACAACAATGCTAGAACTTATTTTTCGGATTAATCAATCGTCAGTAAGCTCTTTCTCTCCTTAGCTCTGTGAGACACGGGTTCAGGAGCAGGAAGCTGCCCTCCTGCAATAATTTTTTACAAAACCTGTTACAACACTAAGTTAACAGTAGCAGGGAAACTTTAGAGTGCTACATACGCATCTGAAAGCAGGCAATGAGGCAAAGCCACTTTTCAGGACTGTTACAAAGAGAAACAACAGGATTCAAAGGTAGACAAGCACAGAAGGACAGTTCAGAGAAATTGAAACGGAAGCACAACATGTGTGGATGGACATGCTACCTCCAGGTTCGAAGGATTGCTTTTTGGGTCATGGAAATAAAAAGCGACATGGAACTCATAAGGCAGCAAGTTAGATGGTTGAGGACCCTGGTAACCCTCTGAACTCGCCTCCACCCTTAGTGGGAACCCCCAAAGCTTATTTGCTTGATAATGAGATGCAAAGCCATGACAAATTGAGTGAGTTCTCCTAGGTGAGCCTGAACCATCTTCCCCCCTTCTGGAAAGCAAAAACAAAAGCAGCCTGGGAAAAGCCCCTTCCTCACTCTTTCCAGCCTTTCGGCAGGGTGTTTGGTTATCTTCAGATGATGAGCTCTGAGAGCGTCAGCAGGTTTTGTACAAACACAACTGATGGGTCTGATGGAATGTCCATGTATTATGGTCAGCTCTACCTGAAAGGAGTACCCTTGATGTCTGTATAATAGTAGTCATTTGTCATCACCAAAACCCGTTTCTAGATTGAAAAAAACAAGTTGTAGAGAAAAGAAAACATGGTTAGTCTGCTAGGTGAAGTTTTCAGAAATAAATAAAAATAAATGGACACACAATGATCAGGTTAACAGTACTACATGAATCTTGTTTGAGATAAGTAAAGACAAGAGAAAAATGATCTCAGTGAAAGATATTTATTCCAGATAGAGTTTTCAAAGCTAATTTTTCACAGTGGTTTGTTTTAAATTAAGCAGCTAGAATGTTTGAGAAAAATGTACCCCTTTGTCCACCGTCTTCTTCACCTCCATGGAAAACTTCCCCGTCTTTCGGTTCACCATGGCGTTCCTTAACTAAAATGATAAAAGAAAATCGGTGTGTTAGTTATTCCCTGGGTTACCATGTATCTGGATACCGTGCATCCTCATTTTGGGAGCTCATTTGGTGCCCTGTGCAAAGCAGAGATACGACAGGGCTGGGTGGTTTTCCCACTGACTCTGGGTGCTTTTGCAGTTGAGTCTGCACATCGCACTCAGACCTCTAAAACAGAGCTTCTGAAGAATAAACATCCAGCTGCTCTTGCACAATGTGGGAGAGGCAAACAACAATACACAAATGACTTTGACTTCAATTTGGGGTGCTCATGTAAACCTCAGGACAACAAGAACAAAACAGCCTGCACAATGATGATGAATCCTGAGACTCAGAGAATGAACTTCCGGCAATCTGCTAAAACACTCATGAAGCAAGAATGTCTCTAGGGACAAGTTACGTTTTCAAAAGTATACTGATTTGTCATGGAGAAATCATTTTTCAAAACATAATCAAGTTAAAGACATTTTCCTACACAGTAGTTAAAAAAAAAGGCCAACCATTTGGAACACAGGGATTAGCTTTTCATAGCATGAATCATCTTCAAATGCTGAGAAATCTGGGCCGATTAATGGCCTTGCTGATGCGGCAGGGAACAGGAGCCACCCTGTATCTGATTTTCGGAGGTCTCATCTAGGAACGGTGAGCCTGGCTCTCCTCCCCCACCCCTGCTGACCTTGTCTAATTATGTGTGGCCCTTCCATGAGTTCAGAGGAGGACAGCAGACACGGTGACGAAAGATGTGCCGTCGTGGGCACCAATGACAGACGACAGAGAAGGCCATTTAATGGAATAGGAGCAAACACTGACACGCCACAGCCTGCCAGGAAAAGGCTCTTTCTCAGCCCCATGCCTTGGATTTTTATCCTTTCCCCTCTTTTCCCCTTTGAGGAGCTTTAGTAAGATCTGGCCGATAGAAAACTGTGAGGCTTTCAGGCAACCTAAATTTGATTCGGGGCTGTCTAGATTTGAGTTAACATTCCCATCTTCTGTGAGAGAGAGAGAGAGAGTAAAAGCATAATTTTTAGCTGGAGGCATGTATAAAATAAAACATATATTTTACTCTAGATATTTTTTAACAACACATAATGGGCATTTCTGGAAATATTTTCCCATTTTAACTTTTGTGGTTTTGGATGGGGAGAGCTGGTCCTAATTAAGTCTAATTTCTAACTTTTAAGAACGGCTCAATTTATCTTTAACATGGTTTTCATTTTTCCTCTTTCTGGTGCCTGCCTAAAGCCATTTGGGACCTTCCCCTCTCACGTTCCCCAGACAAGTCAGAGATTAGGTAAGGCTCTCTGTGCCTCTGTGCCACCCCACCCCAACTCCCACCCGTACAGGACAATCAGCATTAGGGCCTGGGAGGGTGCAAGGCCAGGGTCACTGATGCCTAGTTTAGTCTTGCCATTTTCTTAAATAATAATGAAAATAAGTTGTACTTATTAAACACCTACTTGTGAGGCAGGATAGCACTGCAGTTAAGAAATAGACTCCGGAGCCAGAGCTCTACGATCTTGGGCAAATCACTTACCTTCTCTGTGACTCAGTTTCCTTTTCTGCAAAGTGGAACTAATGACAGCACCCATCTCACTGAGTTGTAGTGAGGATCAGACGAGTGAATATTTAGGAGCGCCTGGTCCTTCCTCAACACTCAATACGTGTTAGCTATCCCCATTGCCACCACCACTGTCATCAGCATCTTTGTCATCTTCATCTTCACTATCATCTCCCGCACTTTCAGTTAGTGTTAGGCGCCTTTCAATAGTTTAAGGAATCGGGATGAAAACTCCTGCTTGTTTGACACAGATGCCCAAGCTCTAAACCAATGTTTCTCAAACTTTTTTTGACTGCGAGCCATATAAAAAAATACGTCATACTCTGATGATGCCCTATTTTAGCTCCTATATTAGTAGATTGCATTGCTTTCATTTGCTGCTCATGAACCACTAAATAGATTTGGTGGCCTCCCTCCAGGTCCCCAGGTTGAAAACTGCATTCTTAACCACCTGTGGGTTGGCACAGAACGAAAGGAGGCCGCCCCAAGGTAAAGAGGGGTAATGCAGGATACCAAGGTTCAAGTTTTGCTAGTGACACAAACCAGCTGCCCTGTGAGCTCTCTGAGGCTCAGTGTCTTCATTTTTCATTCATTCTGTCAAAAGTGCTCCTGAGTGAGGACTCCCAGACTCCAGGGATCCTGTCAGGTGCTATAAAAACTGTGGTTATCAGATTCTCATGAAGTTCAGATAATATTGATAGATACTATTTACCGAGCTCTTACCGTGCATCGAACACAGGTTTTAAAATCCTCAAAATTATGTTATAAGGTACCATTATTATCCCCACTTTATAGGTGGAGAGACTGAGGCAGGGAGGTAAGAAGCTTGCCCAAGTAACACAGCCTCTGCCTCTTGAGCCCATGCTCTTAACCTCTGCTTCCAACGTCAGGAGAGAAAGCACTTGGGCAAAATTAAATATTTTATTTAAACATTTTATAGCATTAATTTAAGGGCATGATCAAACGGTGCTGCTCAGAGTTGTCCAGATATCCTTCGAACTTGCCACTGCCCAGATTGACCACAGTGGACAACCGGAAAAATAAAAACTGCCTGGCAGAGGAAAATTTCCAAACAAGTTTTGGTGTGTCCACATGTCAGCATACCATGTGGTCTTTAAAAATCGCATGTGTTAAGCTGTCCAGCTGAACACACAGACAAGGAAAGCATCAGTGACATACCTTTATTCTTCCCTAGCAGGTGTCTAGCATCTGCAAGTGTGACTGTGCAGTGAACACGAAAGCAGCTTCCGCCACAGTGTGGCCAATAAAATAAAAGGCAAAACCTCCTTAAGCTGAAAGTAGCGGTCTGGTGACAATGATCAGCCTCCCCGGGCCCTGCACTGTCCAGTTCAGATGAGTGTCTCCAGAGCCCTGGCCAGTCTGTCTCTCTTCTGCAACGCTGGAGCTGAAGCTGCTTGGATGACCAAAGTGCCCACTTTCCTACCAACCATGTTACAGCTGGAGGCCACACTTCCTATTTCATTGTTGGCCTGCTGCTCTGACCTCCCAAGTTAGATCTCTTTAAGGAAGCTTTCCCCAGAGAGTCATCAGCCACCTCAGGTTGTGTGTATAAATATATAGTGATGGCTTATTCTCCTAATGGTGGCTGTTGTCCACACTAGAACATAGCCTCACCTTTCCTGGTGCACAAGGCAGCATGTGCTTCCCAGACCCTGAGGACATGCAACCCTGGACAAGATGGCAGATGACAGAGGAAGAGAGATGTGGTGGACAAACAGCTCTGTCATTCCCAAGCAAGCACTCAGCCAGCTTATGAGAACAGACCTGGGCACCTGGGCTCTCAGGCTGTGCTTGGTTTGGGGGTCAAAGGCTCAAGCATGAGCTGGAAGGACAACAGAGAAGGTGCAAACAGCAACAAACGGAATAGCCAAAGGTCTCAGAAGTATGCCCCAGCAGAAAAGGGCTTTGGGAAGAAAAGACTCTGGGGAAACTTTCCATCAGAGCCATCATGGGTAAGAAGAGATGTGAGTCGAGTAGAGGGCAGCAGAAAAAGGGTTTATACTGCAACAGAAGGGATTTCAGTTGGATTCAAGGTTGATTCTCTGGGGTCGTATTCGCAGCAACACCCTGTGGACGAACATTTGTTTAGCAGCTGCTATGCGCACGGCACTCCCATCCTTTCTGCACCCCTCTGGGCAAGATAACCCACACACCACGAGACACTGAAACAGAGTTTCAAGGACTCTTGGACTCAAGGACTTAAGTGCTCTTCTATGGAACAGCAAATGTCAAGAGCATGGCTCTGTGGGCCAGGCTGCCTGAGCGGGGATCCGTGCTGTGTGCCCTTGGACCATTACAGCAATTCTCTGCCTCAGTTTCCTTACCTGTAGAAGGGACATAGCAGTAACATCTACTTTGTAGAATCACTGTGAGAAATAAATGAGTTTGTCCATAGACAGCACTTAGTACAGTGTTGGCATGTGGGAAGAATTCGATATATGGTAGTTATTGTTATGCATATGAGCTTTTCTATTTATCGATATAGTCACGTTCATTGTGGAAAGCTTGGGAATGACTAAGAGGTAATAGGAACAAAACAAAAGTCAGCCTTAGTTCTTTCAGCCATCTCTGGGAATTTATGGTCAAAGGATAAATATCATTTTTAAAGATAATTTTTCCTTCCCAGAAGGGATCCACGCCGGTGATTCCTATTGGGCTATGCATGTCTCAAGGTCCCCTGCTGGCTCACGGGTCTCCCAAAAATCTGTTCTACTCATTGTATCGCTGACGCAATGCCTAACTCATCCTGCAGACGGGGACGAAAGTCCTGCTCATTCTCCTCTAAGTGGTTTCTGATTTTTCTCTTTTTTCCCTATTTTAATTTTTAGCCAGTCTATTTTGCATATGTTTTAATAGTATGTGACCTGTATCATTTTTTGGAAGTATGCAGGGTCTATGTTATAAATGTGGTCATTAAATTCGAGAGCCTAGTTGTCCAAGAGAAATAGGGTTCTCACTAGAAGGTCTCTGCTGCTGGTAGACTCTGCTGCTGCTTCCTCGGTGGGCTCTGCGGATGTGGCCTGTCCCAGACCTTGACCTAAACTCTGTCCTCTTCTACTTAGGTGCAAACCCCAAAAGGCCAGCATGTGGGCATGTGGGACTTTGTGCAGAATTCACAAAGATGCTTTGTATAGATTCCAAATTTCTCCCATCAGTGATGTGCAATTCCCCCAGAGAGAAATGGTAGTTTGGGTTTTCCTAAGTCTAATGTGCTGATAATGAAGGCGTTCACATTTCAAATGCACCATTCTCCCAAGGCGATGAGACAAGAGACCCAAACCAAAGAGGCAACCAGAGACCACTGCATGTGGAAGCAGAGCACGGGACTTGTGTTCGCTGTGGGAACTGCGGGGGGCCAGACGAAGGAGAAGAACATGAGCCTGGGCACCTGACGCCCGCAGCCTCGAAGAGAGTGGACAACGGGAGGAGAGAAGAGGCATTTCCCAGCCATGATTAGGACAAGCTCACTGAAAATTCGCTGGGACTAGAGTGAGCCGAGCGACACATCTCTTCCGGTAGCCCGCAGAGGAGAGGAGCGTGCCGGCGTGGTGTTAGCTGGCAGAGGGTGTGCTTGCTGGATCAGGGGACTCTGAGGAAGGGTGTGCATGACCGAGTCTGCCTTCCGCGTTAGTCAAGGCGGAAAGGAGGAAGGGATGGAGAAGCATGCTGGCCACGAGGTTCAAGCCCTCTGGGAAAGAAAACAGAAAGACTCAGTGAGGTCAAAACAAGCCAAAAATATAGCAATGGATGAAGAGAAGACGGAAGGGGAAGGACAGCAATGGAAAGTCCCCCTCCAAGGATTCATGAGACAAGTTAGCAACTATAAATCCATAAGGCAGGTATTCATAAGAGGGTCACCTGAGGACTGATGGCGATGATGAGAATTATACTAATAATGGCTACCACTCGTCGAATGCTCACTGTGACCACGCAGTGATGTAAGCACTTTATATCTTTTAATACATCAATACATTTAATCCTTACAATGGCTCTACAAGGTAGGGACTACGGCCATCACACTCATTTTACTGGGAAAAAAATGAAACAAAGAGCCAAACCCAAACCTGAGGTGCAGAGAGGGTAATCACTCGCCCAGGGCAGGCAGTGAAGGTGGGACGCGAACTCGGCAGTCCACCACCTGAGCGGAG
>CAUYRT010071651.1:0-44923 GCA_963574885.1 Lepilemur ruficaudatus
GAGGCGGGCGGATCGCTCAAGGTCAGGAGTTCGAAACCAGCCTGAGCAAGAGCGAGACCCCGTCTCTACTAAAAATAGAAAGAAATTAATTGGCCAACTAAAAATATATAGAAAAAATTAGCCGGGCATGGTGGCGCATGCTTGTAGTCCCAGCCGCTTGGGAGGCTGAGGCAGAAGGATTGCTTGAGCCCAGGAGTTTGAGGTTGCTGTGAGCTAGGCTGACGCCACGGCACTCACTCTAGCCCAGGCAACAGAGTGAGACTCTGTCTCAAAAAAAAAAAACAAAAAAACACAGTGTATCAAGTTGGGGCATTTTAATGCCCAAACACATTTCTTTATACTCATTGCCTCCGTTGTCCCAAGTAGTACCTGAATGTCATAAAAGGGTAGATGCAAATGACAGAGATACTTATTTTAAGTGAAGATAGAAACTAGAACTCTTTTGGAGAGAATTTTCACAATGGTTAAGACTACGTATTCTATGAGCCAAATGAATCTATGGAGACAGAGTTCAAACTGGTAGTTACCTTTGGGAGGCGGGGGCAGTGTTGGTAAAAGGCTTAATAGTTTTCTGAGATGCTAGAATTGTTCTGTATCTTGATATAAGTGATGGTTACGTATGTACCTATGTAAAAATTCATCAAGTTATACACTTAAGATTTTTCTAAGTTACTTTATGTGTTGTACCTTAATTTAAGCAGAAGTTTTTAAAAATTGGGAAAAAAAAACTTGATTTCTAGAGACCTGGGTTCCTACCCTGTCTTATCTCTGTCATTTACTGACTGTGACTTAGGTAAGTTACCTGATTTCTTTGTTCCTCAAATTGCTTTTCTGCAATACGGGGATGATAACATATTTACCACAAAAAGTTGTAGGGGGAAAAAACTTTTTATGAAAGCTACTTATTTTTTGCAATATAATCAATAAATTTATAAAAATTGTTAAACTAGAATAAAAAATTAAAATAAAAAGCCCCTGTTCAGAACCAAAAAAAAGGTTGTTGTGAGGATTAAAAGAGCCAACCTTAGTAAACCACTTGGCATAGCAGCTAGCACATGGTAATCACTCCATAAATGTTAACAATTTTATTAAAAGAAATACATTTGTTTCCCCTAAAATAATCCCCATCTGCTAAATTTTAGGTCAGTACCATCTTTTCTTTTTTTCTTCTGTTTACTAAAATTTTCTATCCTGCAAGTTCATCTTTTCATATAAGAAGATACCAAAGTTGAGTTAGACAGACACACGCTTAAAGGCTTCCTTCCCAAGCCTGTTCTAATCAGGTGGAAACACAGTGGCAGTTCATGTGTTGTTTTTACAGCTGGCTAGTGGTTTCGTTGCCAAGCAATACTCCAAGGAGATGCCCACAAGTCTCAGAGCAGAGCTATTTGCATTTGCAGACCCTCTCGCATGTAAGAAACCATGAGATGATCCTATTAAGGACACTCACCAGATTGTATCATTTTGTTTCATGAATTATAACAGGCCTTGGTTAACTGGGACCCAGTGGATCAAACAGTGCTTGCCAATGAGCAGGTAGATGAGCATGGCTGTTCGTGGCGTTCTGGAGCAAAGGTGGAACAGAAGTACCTCAAACAGTGGTTTATTAAGACAACTGCTTATGCAAAGGTGAGTATCAGCCTGGTGGCTCCCCAGTAGTATCTTACATGTTGGCAGGCAACACCCAGGTCTTCTAGGTATTAGAAAGCCTCACTGTTGAGGTAAGCTCTAGAATGGGCTCTCAGAGTCACAGGTATACAGACAGGAAGCAGAGGAACCTCATCGTCACTCACTCAGAGGGTGATGGGTTTGGGTCTCCAGTTGTAAGTCAAGAATGGTACCTGCAGGTCATTGTAGGCCATTGTTTGCTGACCTTTCAATTGACTGCCACAGAGGTCAAAAAACACCCACAATTACAGCAGCAATAAAGCTTTAAAAAAAAAAAAAGAAAAAGAAAAAACTGTCTTCATCTGTGTAGTTCTGATGAGACCTCCAGAAAAATGGAATGAAATTTTAGAGGATCCGGAGAAGATTATGTGAAAGGAATGATGAGATGGCTGGTCTCCATGAGGGAAGGCCAGAGTGCAAGCTAAGTCAGTATCCAAAGCTCTGTAAACTGGTCCTTGGGCCTTAGTTTCTCATGAATAAAATGAAGGGGTTGGACCAAGTGGTCTTTAAGGTGACTTCTACCTCTTTCCATGTTCAGGGATTCAAGGCAAAGCCAACCATTGAAAAGTAGGGACTTGTTTATTAAATCACCAATAACCTGGGCAAAATAATCAGTCTGTATATATTGGAAACATTCTATGCAAGTTATCCTTTGAGCTTACCAAGTTTCAGGAATGAGGGGTCACCCCCTGAAACTCCAGAGATAAATGATTAGAGCAAATTAGGACACTTCACATGGCAATTTGATGATCTCTGTATTATTGTGCGTGCACGAGACCGGACATAAACAGGGTCTGAAAAGGCAGAGGTATCATAAAAGACTACTCACAGTGTGTTGTGGTAGTTCTGCCCCTGTAGAAGCAGCATAAGAAGGATAGTTGTGTCCTTCCATAGTAGCCCGTGGGTTTCTCTGTGAGAGATAGGGTATCACATTGAAATAGACTTTCAGTCAGATCCAATACTGTAATTCTTATATGCAAAGAAAACACAAAAAGTTCTCAATAACCTCTGATCACTACAAAACTTTGTTGAATTAGAATTGCAGTATACCAACTCATAATACCAAGCCATATGAAAATATGACCTTCAGTTTTCTTACCAAAAGACATGTCTCAAATGAGTCTGTTTTCCCAATATAATTTATTCAGAATGCAGCAGAGAACAGCATATGGATTTGGAGAAGTGCTCATTAGGACTTATTAACATGTGCCTTGCTCCTTTTGAGCACAGTGATATTGGGGACTGAAGGAGAAGAGCAAAGCTGAGGGTGTTACTTTCTGTGCCATCCCAGGCAGTGAGAGCCCCTATTTGCCAACAATTGGTGTCTACTACATTACCTGAAGGGATGCCAGGTCACCCCTTGGACTCGTGAGATGGTTCTGTTATAAGGCATTGTTGGAAAGGCTACCTAATTAGCTATTTTGTTTTGACCTCTGCCTCCAGTTGGAAATGTAATAACCTAACTGAGGGACATTATTCTTTAAATTGTCAGCTGTGAATTTTCAGCTGTTCAGTGGAAATGGTTAGTTACCATGGTGATTTGCCTGGTTCTTGCTGAACTCCTGTGCAGATTTATTGAAAAAGTTGTCTTTGAGGTCAGCACTAGTTTGCTCTGAAAATCAGAAGAAGAGGGAGAGCAAGGCTCCGTGAGGCCTAACAGAGAACAATTGCTGTGGGGCTGAGAATGGAACAGAGACACCAGGGGTGCTGTGCAGTACTGGGATACCTTGGAGATATGGCCTAGCCAAGGGTATATAGTTGATACCTTAAAAAAGGCATTAGATGTATAGATAACACCTTAGGACTAAGGACAAAATCAAAATAGACTCACTTTAATGAAAAATAAAGGCAAGTCTGAGAGGTTCAAAAGGAACTAAACTCAACATCTTTAAAGAAAGACAGCATAATCCAGACCCCCTACAAGGTTTTGTCTGCAGTGTCCATCATATTATTAAAAATTACTAGACTTGGAAGGAAGTAGGAAATTGTGACCCATAATCAAGAAATAAAAGAAGCATGCCAATAGGACAATAGAAATAGACCCTGACATGACCCCGGTGTTGAAATTAGTCAATAAAGCCAAATGCATCTATTATGTAAATGGTGTGGGACTTAAAGGAAAAGATGGTCATAATGAGTGAATAGATGGGGAATCTCAGGAGAGAGTGGAAACTATTTTTTTAAATGAACCAACTAGAAATCAAGAACAGAAAAGTGCAATATCTGAAATTAAAAATCTACTCTTTGGGCTACAGAGGAATATGTAAGGGTTAAGTAGACCATAAAGCTGGCAGAGAGTTTCCTCCCACACACCCATGTAGGGAGTAGCGTGTCTGGTGGCCCTAAACAGAAATGTATAGGATGGATTTGAGAATCTGAAAGAATGACACTGTAGCTGAAACCGAAAGAGCCAAGTGGAGGGACTCAGGATAGGGCTGGAGAAGTGTTTAGGAGCTAGACCAGACAAGACCTTTTAAGTCTTAAGGAATTTGTACTTTACCATAGGAACCCCAGGAAACCATTAAAGGGTTCTAAGGAAGGGAATGACATGGTCAGATTTGTGTTTTGATAAGGTCATTGTGGAAGGCCAAGTGTGGCTACAGAGAGCACAGTTAGAAGGCTGTGGCAGTGGTCCAGGCATGCAAAACTTGGACTTAGGTGGGAGTAGCAGAGAGAAGTGAGTAGATTAGAAAAATATCCAGATGATAAAATTCATAGTTTGGTGATATTAATATATTAATATCACCTAGAAAATATGTAGGAGATGGTGGCATCAAGAAAGAGCCTGGCTTGAATAGTAAGTGGATGGTTAAGCCACTTGTGGGGATAGGGAGTCCTGAAAGAGACAGTCTTGGTCCTTGGACATAAAAATAATAGGTGCTTGGAAAAGTAGATCCAAAACTTCAAAGAAGATCAAATGAGATGAGATAGGACATCTGCTTTAAAATCTGATATGATAGAAATAGTCTTGAATTAGTGAAGAGGTCCTGCTATCTAGATAAGGATGAGATGTTGAATCAATTAGTAATGATTTCAGCTGCAAGTAACTAGAAACCGAAGTTATGGTGGCTTGAACAAATGGGAAGTTACTTTTCCCACATAACAAGTCCCAGTTGCTGGGACTGAACTGAGATAGGGTTCTGAGTTGGCATCTTAGTGGTGTTCTTGGCCTTTCCTTCCTGCCTATCGCCTTATGGTTATAAGATGGCTGCTGCAGGCCGGGCGTGGTGGCTCACATCTGTAATCCTAGCACTCTGGGAGGCCAAGGTGGGCCGATCGCTCAAGGTCAAGAGTTCGAAACCAGCCTGAGGAAGAGTGAGACCCCGTCTCTACTAAAAATAGAAAGAAATTGATTGGACAACTAAAAATATATAGAAAAAATTAGCCGGGCATGGTGGCACATGCTTGTAATCCCAGCTACTCGGGAGGCTGAGACAGAAGGATCGCTTGAGCCCAGGAGTTTGAAGTTGCTGTGAGCTAGGCTGATGCCATGGCACTCTAGCCCGGGCAACAGAGTGAGACTCTGTCTCAAAAAAAAAAAAAGATGGCTGCTGCAGCTCCAGACATCACATCTCCTTTCAAGACAAAAAGAAGCAGAAGGGGAGCGCAAGTGACTGCGCCTCTTATCTGGACAGCAAGCACTTTCCTAGAAACCCCCAGTAGAATTCCATTGATGTCCTATTAGTCCCAATTGTGTCATGTGGCCACCCCCAACTTCAAGGGAGACTAGGAAAGTAGGCTTGGGCTTTTAGCTTCTGTGGTTGAGGTGGCTGGGGGAAGAGAACGGGCACTGGGTGTTGGGATAGCCAGGGAGCTGTGCCTGCCACAGTTATCTTTAGAGCTTTGCATTTGCTTCTGGTTCAGTAGCTCTCAGGGCTGCCTCTGTGTTGCGGCTGTGGTCTGCTTGAGCGCATGGTTACGTAGCAGCCCTCCTTTCATTCCCTTAGCCTCCAGAAGTTAAAGGCAGTGTCTGATGCGAAAAGTACAGGGAACCCTGAAATATAAAAATGCTTTATTAAGGCCGTTCTGTGATATATTTGAATTTTTTCCCTCTCATCTCCCACCCAGTCTTCCTAAGATTGTTTGCTTTGTGAAACATTAAAAGTGATTTCAGGCACTCACTCTGTGAGAAAGAAAACTTGCAGTGGGAGTATCTGAAGAACATGAATTAGTCCTGGCAGAGATGTGTGGGCGGCGTCTCGTGGGCGGCTCTGCTGAGGCCAGAGCAAGGGGAGGAGGATGGGCTGGAGCCTTACAGACAGCAGGCAAAGGGATTCAAGTCTGGTGGGATGCCTCAGTTGCTGACAGCAGGGCGACAGTTGGAAGGACAGTCAGACAGAGAGAGGGGCCTCCCAGTTGAACTTTTCCAGTAGGTCTGTGGTTTTGATTTCTCCCCCTGCCTCCAGCGGCCCCTGTTGGCAGCAGTGCAGGCCTCACCCCTGGGCACCGTGCACGTCCTTCTCTGGCGTCCAGTCGGATACAACCACGATGGTTGTATTTTCCATGTTTGCAGGCGATACTTGGCAACTGCTGTAATGTGAACACAGTCTGTGGTCAGGGCTCAGGCCTTTATTTACACCGTCTGACTTAACCCTCACATTCATCCTTGGCGGGTTGCTACTCACTTCTCCCCATTTTACTGATGGGGAAGCTGAGGCTCACCCTGGTAATATGTGACAGCACTGGGGTTCAAACTGAGGTCTCCTAACTGGCGGGTCTCTACTGCTTCTCCGGTGGTCCAAATTCACGTGTTCTTTCTTGAGATGTTATTGAGTCCCTGGCCAGCCCCTGGGCTGGGTGCTAAGAGTACAAATGAGAGAAGTTGAAGTCCCTGCTCTTAAGGAGCTTAAAGGCTAATGCCAGAGACAGTGATGGACGCGAGGCGTCCCAACCCAGTAGGATCCCATCACACTGCAAGAGAGTGCGGGGGAGACGAAGAGGAGCAGCCCCAGGTGTGCCCAGTGCTCCACGGAAATATCTCCAAGGAGGCGATGAAAGACGGGAAGTGCAGCTTGTCTGCAAGGGAGCATCTTGCTGCCTTCTAGACGTGCAGGAAACTTTATCCTTCACCAAGTGTTTCCAAGTAGGATTTCTGCCGGTGAGAAGCAGATGGGCAACAGAGAGCTGTTATGAAATCAGTGGGAATGATTTCCCTGCCTCCTTTGTGCCCCTCCTCTTCTGATTTCACCTGTGAGCTTACAGGTAATGCAGAGCTACGTTTACAGAACGCACTGGTCTTGATCTAGCCTGCAGAGCAGGAAAACACGGGGCTGGAGGGTGGGTGGGAGGGAAGGGAAGGACAGTTTGTGCCAGGAGCTCTTTGGGGAGATGGAGGGGGATGCTAGGGCAGAGAGACAGCCTCAGGGGAGCAGTGATGCAAGTGTCTAACCTCCGAGAGTCACCTGCACTCTGGAATGGAGACCCTTGGGATCCTTGGTCCAATTCTGAGGCCCTGGATTGCTTAGGAAAGCGTTCGGCAGCCCCCTGGAAATCGGGCCTGTTGCCCGGCTTTCTGCTCCTACCCTCCCATCCTGTCTCAGCCCCAGAAGAGAGGCTGGCTCACAGTTAGCGCCAGGAAATGCCTCTGGGTAGCAGCAGCCCTCTCACCCCTGTGCTGCCCGGGAAGCTTTGCAAAGGGATTGATCAGGGAGGTTTGGTGACCTGGTCCCACTTTGCCCTCTGCCCCCTAGAAAGCTCCTCAGACTCAGTGCCTCCTCCTGTGTGTGCACGCCGGCCTTCACGTGGTGGGGGGCACACAAATGACATGTGGGCAGAAGAGACAAAATGGCAGAACCTAGGGGAGCAAATGGGAAACATTTAGCAAGCTGTCAGCTTCTCTGCAGAGTTCTGAGGACACAAGCCAGGGCTAGGATTTAATGATGATAATGCTTGGGTTTATCTACTACAAGGCTTTTCTCTTAAAAGCCTGTGGCTTTGAAGCTCTTATTGCATTCATCCCCGCCGTGCCCCTCTGTGGCCAGTCAGGGCTGAGGGTGGCCTTATCCCTCCCCTTCTTAAAAAATATTTTATTAGTTACTGAGTGGTAGGGGGCAGAGCCCGTACTGCACCCCTGAACTCTAAAACCGTGCTGAGCCGCACGCGCAGAGCCCTCTGCCTCCTGCCAGAATTCTCCCCCCGTCCCTCTGGCTCTTTCAGAAACAGCAGGCTCTGCTCGCAGTTCCTGGGATCTGGTTTGGACTCCCTGTGTCACAAAGCTGATTAATTGTTAAATTCTGCTCCTTCTCACGCGCTAGCTCCTACTTCTGTTCTCTGTTTTCCATACCTCTCCAGGTTCTTTCCTCTCCTGAGCTGTCCTAAGTTGAACTCTCTTCTTGTCCACCCTCATCCTATGCTCTCGGCCCTCCTCAGGGCACACCCTGGCCAGGGTAGCCAGTGCCAAGGGGCACAGGTGGGAGCTGTGTCAGGGAGAGCCAGCCCTCAGCCCCTCAGAAGTTCTTCTGGGACTGGCATGAGGCAAGGGCGGGAGGGGAACAGAGTCCATAGGGGAGTAGGCAACTTGAGGCTGGTAGTCGCCTGGCACTTCTTCCCAGGACAGCAAGAGGCTGCCTCAAGCAGAGGGAGTAAGTGCTTAATAACAGGGGTCACTGCTGGGAGGAGGCAGTGGACCGGCTCTCAGCAGGCCTTAGAGAGAACTTCTGCCCGGAAAGGTCCACCAGCCTTGGTGTAGGGCTGGGCCTCAGCTCTGGGATTTTTTTTTTTTTTTTTGAGACAGAGTCTCACTCTGTTGCCTGAGCTAGAGTGCCGTGGCATCAGCCTAGCTCACAGCAACCTCAAACTCCTGGGTTTGTTCCTCCTGCCTCAGCCTCCCGAGTAACTGGGACTACAGGCATGCACCACCATGCCCGGCTAATTTTTTCTATATATTTTTAGTTGGCCAATTAATTTCTTTCTATTTTTTTGGTAGAGACGGGGGTCTTGCTCTTGCTCAGGCTGGTTTCGAACTCCCAACCTCGAGCAATCCTCCTTTCTCGGCCTCCCAGAGTGCTAGGATTATAGGCGTGAGCCACTGCGCCCAGCCTCCAGCTCTGGGATTTAGAAACCGATGATGTTTCTAGATGATACAGAGATAATACAGGCAGTTAGGTTTCCTCTCCCTAAATGCAGGGCTTCCTGCCCACCTCTGGAATGTACCCCACCAATGCCTAATCACATCTGCAAGTGGTCTTTATTAGGCTGATTCTCTGTGACCACCTTATTTCCCTTAGCCCTGAGTTCTTGTCCCTCCCTGTCAGGCGGGAAAGACAGCTGTGCCTGCATACACCTCCAGGTGCATGAGTTGAAAGCGGCCTTCTGAAGGAAATGCAGTTTCCAGATCAGCACACATGCGCTGCAAGCAGGAAGATTTTCATTCTTTGTTTTGTTTCCAAGATGGAAGGAATGACTGCAAAAGGAAAATGGAAGAAATAATTTAATAGTATACTTCTTATGGTATATTGACAATAAAATAAATTATAAATTTGATCAGGAAAAAAACAAAGATAGAATTAAACATATGTCTTGCTTTTAAACCCTGAGTAGCCTTTCTGAGCTCTTGTTTTAGAGTCTATAGGTGTTCTGCCTCCTTGCCTGGACTCCATGGGAAGAAAGAGATTTATTTAGCCCCTTGTTGAGGAGTCTCAGGGCTCGCTTGGGAGGGCTGGTGAATGTCACCTGTGAACCTCTTTAGCTTAGAGAATCATTTGATTCTTAAAGCTAGAAGAAACTTGAGAGAACATTTAGGCTCAGGGTCCCCCACATTGAGCTAATAGTCCCTGCCCTGATCTGAGCAACATAAAAGCAAGCAAACAAACCCATTGTGTTTGCCTTTACTGCTGCTTGAAATTACAAAATCAATATGATGTCTAAAAACAAATTAAAATAAAAGAATAAGGTGTTGCTTTATTTCAAGCAGCCCACGTTCTGGCCTCCTCACTCCTCCCTAGGGGGCTGACTGCCATCCCAAGGTGTGTGTCCCGTCCTTGAAAATTACTGACCCAGCCCACGCCTCATTTCGTAACCGAGGCACCCAAGCCCAGGGAAGAGCCAGTTCTGGTCCTGCTTTCTTTCCCCTGCTCTTGAGGACTAGTTCCCAAGCAACCAGGCATTTCTGAGAACTGTGTGGGGACAGTGGACAGCCAGCCTGTGTCACAGGAAGGCAGGGCATTAGCCACTTAGGAAACGCAGTAGGTACAGACAGAGGGCACAAATGGCCAGGTAATGGAAAGTGCGCTGATTAGAGGTTTTCTGGTTTGTTCTTGATGGGATTGTCTTGTCGGCCTCTCAGAGCTGGAGCTCTGTCGTGCTCTGCAGCATTATTCTCCACTCCAACGCCCTGTCTTCACTGGGGGCCTTCTGAGCCCAGCTGGTTAGAGAACAGTGAGACTGATGCAGTGGCTGCGCTGCTGTTAAAGAAGCAAACAGTTATTAACAGAAACATACGTATTGATATTATTTTTTTTCAAAATAAGTGTTCTCTTATAGAAAGAAATAGTCTTCCATGGTATCTTTCCATTTCTGTATATATTGTGCTTACTGTTCCTGTTCCAGGGTGGCTAGCTTTGAGTGTCAGATATGCTCAAGACAGAAATTTAATAGAGATGTAATAAGTTGAGAACTCTGGTGGATTGCACTCTGGTAGTTTAAAAAGAATATATTAACAGCATGATCTTAACTATATAAAAATGTGTGTCCAGGCACACATACTCATACTACATTTCATCCATCCTGACACACCATTAGTTTTAAATTAAATGTACCACTAAGAAAGAAAAACACTGTCAATCAGTTGTAAGATACTGTTGATCATAAGATGTGTCCCAGTGTCCGGATTTGTGGGAAAAAATGTGCATCTTCGAATCAATGGAAGGCAGGATATAAGCAGGATAGAAGGATATAGAACAACAGTCATCTCCCAGGGGGCTTAAATTGATTGTGGGTAATTGTTATTTTTCTTCATCCCTCTGTCCTTTCTAGGTTTTTCACAAAAAGATTAGCATCATTTTGATAATCATAAAAGAAAACAGCATGATTCGGGGTGATGTCATCATTTATTACCATCATCTTTAGGCCTGAGTGCCTTGGAAAGGGATGGATGATCCTATATTCTTGGGAGTTTCATTTATGGGCAGGCTTCCAACTTGAAGATAATTGAGCAGAATGTCTACTAGGACTACTGTTACCATTTTCTTTTTCATCATTAGACCAATAGAAGCTTCCAGTCTTGTCCCGAAGACTCCTCTTTCCTGGAACAAGACTCCATTTTCAGCGGACTAGCGCCACAGATTGGGCTGAAAATGATTTTCAAGTTGTAGCTATTTAATTATTCTCTCCCTCTCCTGAGGACTGCAGTGACAGCCTCTCTTTTGTCCTGTGGACCCAGGGGCAGGCAGTGAGGTGACAAAAGTGGCTTCTGGGAATCAGAAACAGTCTCATCAGACAGTTGGGAGAGTTCGGTCCCCACCATCTGCATTCTTAGGAATGTGGTGGTGACATATCAGAACCTGTCATCACTGTGTTGGAAGTTGGTGGCATTAGAACTGTTCTGCTGCTGAAAAGTTAGGGTTGCCAGGATGGGGGAGGGGAGGAGAAGACTAATAAGTGGTATGCGTGTATCCTTGAATGGATATATGCATAGTAGATTAGCCAAATTGGCCACCACCTTAGCTTCCTGGTTCCCACATCCTTTACTGCATCCTTCCCACAGACCATGCGCATGGGGCCATGCAGTGGAGGGCCCAGACTTTCATTCCCTCATGATGGTGCCCAGAAAGCACATTCTTCTTTCCAGCATCAGTGACAGTATTTATGTGTGTAAGAATCCTTTTATTCGCAGCTAGTTTACAGCAGTTGCTTTGTCCCTCTCTTTCACGTAACTCTGGGAGTATGCTTGATGCATGTGTGGGCTGCTTGGTGCCTCTTTTGTTCTTGCCCCTGAGGTCCCTGAATTCACACCTTGTTGGCAAGTCATATACCATTAGCAGATGCCCTGCTCAGAACTGATTGTTTCCCTGCTGGGGTAACAGCACCTTCCCTGGAATCCATACTCTTAGATAGCACAGTTGTATTTGTAAATAAATGTCTTGCATTGAGATGCCACAACAAATGGATTTTCTAGAAATACATATCACATTTCAGAGAGAAGTTGAAGTTGGCCTATCATAGAGAGACTTTTATGTTTATTTATTTGCCATTTCTTCTCAGAATTCAAACAACGTAGACGTCACACCAAATGAGTTTTTTAGCGTATAAATCTTCATGCATAATTTCATGCCAGAGTTAAAGTTGGAGAGGGGGACTTTAGGCTGTAGGAGAAAGTTTATTCTGCTAGAATATTCTGGAGGGGATATCTGTACTTTTAAACATCTTGATGCCTTCAGAATTGGTTTTTCTTCATTAGAAGTGTTGTTAAATTGACTGCATCGAAATGATTCTAAAAAAGAGAGAGAGTAAAATAATCTTGGCAACAAGAATTAGTTTAGAAAAATATATATGAATTATAATTCAAAAATAATTGCTAATCAAATCACACTGATTCAGAAGTATGCTAAGTGTTAAGCTTTTAAAAAGTTTACATTTTAGCTGGGTGCAGTGGCTCACACCTATAATCCCAGCACTTTGGGAGGCCAAGGCAGGAGAATCACTTGAGGTCAGGAGTTCAAGACCAGCCTGGGCAATATATCGAGACCCCATCTCTACAAAAAATTTTAAAAATTAATTGGACATGTTGGTAAGTGCCTGTAGTCCTAGCTACTTGGAAGGCTGAGGTGAGAAGATTGTTCTAGTACAGGATTCGGAGGCTGCGATGAGCTACGATCACACTACTGCTCTCCAGGCTGGGCAACAGAGCAAGACCTTATCTCTAAAAAAAAAAGTACATTTTAATATTTTAACTAAATGTTATCATTAAATCTTGCCTCTTCTATTCTGTCTCAAATCTCTGTTCAGCTCTTAAGGTTCTTGTTTCTCAACTCTCCACTTGTTTTAAAAGGTCTGTACTTCTCAATTTGCTTAAACTTTTTTTTTTTTATGGGGTCTTCTAAAATATATTATGTTTTTTAAGCCACTTGTAGAATTCTCATTTGTGGTCATGTTACACCTTGTTATTCATGCTTTAGCTCTTGCACGTCCTCTCTTGGGTAGTATGGATTTATTCCTAGCATTATTTCTCCTTCTTTGAAGAGAGAGTCAGCTTAGCTGTGTTATATTTAATCCTCTTTTTATCCCCAACTTTTTAATTTTAATCTTTCTCTTTCTTATATCTTATATCACCAAAACCTTTTGGATTGGATGGTGCTTCCGGCTATCTCTTATTGGTGCATATTCTTAAACGCTGACTCATATTCAGACTCGTTAATCTACAGTTCTGTTAAATGATCTTCATCCTGGTGGTGTACCCATAGAGCAACAGTGGTTGTCTTTTTCAGACCCATCCTGGCAAAAATGATTCTATGACCCCTTTGCAAACCACACTACTTCTATGTAAGCTAAATAGTAACCACAGGGAGACTTTACAATTTTGCTTCAGATGAGTACTAACTACGTATTTCTTTGTAAAAATTGAATGAGCAACCCACTTATATTATTAATTTCTAGTCTTTGCGTCTGGAAGAAGTGTCTTTTGTTTAATTTGCTTAGAGATACCTGAAAACTGAGCCCAGTGGTCCCAGAACAATCAGATCTGGATAATTCATTATCTGGCATCTGCTGCTGACTAATTCAGTGAGTTTAGGGAAATCACATGGCCTCTCAGAAGCCCATTTTAAAATTGATTAAATGAGAGGAATTGAATAAATTAATGGTTTTCAACTTGTGCCCAAACCTTGGGAATCAATAAGGAAGAATTAGAGGAGAGAGAGGACACCTCTTTTCAACTCCTATGTATTGGGTTCCCTCGGATTTTATTTGAAAGGGATTTCATAGCACTTTTAAAAAAGACTCTAGAAACCTGCTATTTCCCTAGGTTTTTGTATTCTGTGAGCCAGTAGGATTTCTATAAATTGAGGTTGGCCAGGGTAGGAAAGAGAGGCACTGTCAACCCTGTGTGCCAGATGTAAGGACATGAAATGAGGTGAATGCCATCTCAAAAACAGGAAGGATGTACTGTCAACAAAAACAAACAAAACAAACAAACAAAAACAGCTCTTCAGATTGAACAGTTGCAGCACTGGAACCACTCGCATCGTTCTTGTTCTGGGGGAGCCGTGGTCTGGGCTGGCCCGGGGAGGAAGGAGAGGCTGTTAGCAGCTGTTGGGCAAGGTGCCCTCTAAAGCCCTGTTCATCAAAAAAACAGTCATGAATAATGTGTTTATTATACAGTGGGGACTAAAAAGAGCTTGCTTCGAGATGTTGATTTCATTTGGTTAATTTTAAAAATCTCTTTTGGTCTTTAAAAATATTCATAGATTTGGTTAGATTTTAAGCAGGCATTTCCCCAGAATTAGCATATAAAAACATTCATGTTTCATCCTATCTGAATCTTTTGTCCCCATCAAGATCTGACTATTTTAAGCAAAGCACCCCCACAAGAAGTTTTCCAGCCTTGACAATTCAGTCTAGAAGGAAAAACACAATGAGAGGGCTCACGTACTCACTAGCGGTTCAGTAATGCAGGGGGAGGAAGGGATGTACAAGTGCTGTCAGAATTGGATCCAGTCAACTCTGAATTTCCTGTGGCAAGGAAGGATAGAGTGGGAGATGGAGCTAATCTTCAGATCATGTAATGAGGGTTTTATATGATGGAAAGATATCAGATCCCATCAGACCACATATGGGTTTGCTTGGAAGTTAAATGGAATCTCATTGGTCTTTGGAGAGGAAAAGCTGTGGGTCATTTTCAGAGTTTATAATGTACTAATTATGTGCTTGTTGACATTTAAGACCCTCTAATTGCTCCAAAAATTGAACAGCATTTTAGAGTATATAATTTATCGAAGATTAATGGTTTATTAACATACTAACATATTTAAGATTTTATACTTTTGCTACAATATGATATCAAGGCAGTACAATATCAGCTTATATATATATCAGGATATTGAAACTTTTATAATCCACTGATAATGAATTAGGAAACTTGCAAACAACATAAAGTTACTCTGGTTAATTGAAGCCAAAAAGGAACAGATCAGAAGAGGGTCTGGTTACCCACAGTTGGCTGACAAGGCTGGGGATCCAAGGTCAGGCAGGAATTAGGGGAGAACAAGGGCACAGCCAAGATCTTTCCCCCAAAATGGTCTGTTTAAACCATAGCTGCCATTGGTAGGAGCATTCCAGCCTCTCAGTTATGATGTGGCATTTAAACCAGTTGATCCCTTGCCTCTGGGCTACCCCACCATGTTCTGAGACTATACTGAGCCTATGATTGGTTATACTCTTTAGCTTCATCAGGGACACTATGGGATAGGGTAGCAAGTCTATCTGTCCCCTTTCAAGCTTCCAAAGTTGGTGGTGGAGCCCTGCTGTTCGCCTGTCTTGCAGTTCTCCCCTGAGAAAGAAGAGAGTTCCGGTGCTGGGCAGCCAAAATAATAGAAGTTCACGGTGTCATTGGGGACAAGTTATCAGGAAGGTGTATTATAGTTGAATGAGGCCTGAATAATGAAACAAGGGACTTGAGGTTTTGGCCTGGCTCCAGTTAGCTAAGTGACGTTGGGCAGATTGCTAAATCTCGCTGCGCCTGTGTGTTCTTATTTATAAAGACAGGATTGTGATGACAACCTCAGCCCTATGGCTTGAAGCCCAGAGTTTTCCTTCTAGGAATAAAACAAAAATACAAATAAGATAATAGAAGCAGACGGATCTCTATTAAGTGCCTCTTAGAGAATGATAAGCTGAAACCATCTGAAATACAGTTATGGAAAAGCTGACTTTAAGTACTGGTGTTAGAAAGTAGTAATTGCATAGTAGACTATAAGACTGAATATGGACTCAGGAGTCAGCTACGCCCTACTTTAAGTGCTGCTTCCACAGTTCTACCCCATACTTTGGAGAAAATTTCTGAGACTCGTTTCCTATTCTGGGAGGTGGAGATACCACTACTTGACTTGTGACGTTGTTGTGAAGATTAAATGAGGCAACATACATAAAATTGCCTGGTACTTAGGAAGTATTCCACAAAGGTTATTGCTTCTCTTCCTAGGCGCCTGGGGATCTGGTTCTGCAGTACATGTCTCCGATCTTCCCCCTGGAGTAGAGGGAATTAAATGAGAATTTAATGAGCATTTGCCCAGGACTAGGCACAGTTCTAGACTCTGGCCCAGGCCCTCTGTGGAATATAAAGAAAAATCAGAGTTTGCAGTTGAGTGATGGGGATCACAGTCCAACATTTCCCTGTGCCATACTCTCTCAATTCAGATCAGGAGCAGTTGTGATATACACAATACCGACCTTCGCAGTAAGTTTTGTTTTGTTTTCAAATTTTATTATAAAATGATAATTTTATATAAAATACAGGTAACATATGAAACAAGTATGTAACTTATTGAATTATTTTATAGCAACTGTCTGCATAGATAGATGACAGGTATGGAAAATGCTCTGTTTTTTAATCACACATTAGAATAAGAATCTTTGTGCTGTAGCAGAAAGAACACTGTTCTTAAAATCTGGTTTCTAGTCCTGGCTCATCAATTCCTGTGACCTTGTATGGGCCACATAACCTCTCACTACAGAAATTCACTCATCTGAAAATGATCTACCTTACCAGAGTGTGTGAGAATACATATGTGTAAAAGTACTTTATGAATTATAAAGCACTAGACAAATAAGGCATTTGCCTGTATTAATGATAATACAATTAGAAATTAAAAATTGGAATCTTGGCTGGGCACAGTGGCTCACTTTGGGAGGCTGAGGCAGGGGGATTACTTGAGGCCAGGAGTTTAAGACCAGCCTGGGCAACATAACGAGACCCTGTCTTTGCAAAAAATTTTAAAATTAGCCAGACATGGTGGTGCATACCTGTCATCTCAGCTACTTGGGAGGCTAAGGCAGGAGGATCACTTAAGCCCAGGAGTTGGAAGCCATAGTGAGCTATGATTGCACCACTGCACTCCAGCCTGGGGGATAGAGCAACACCTTGTCTGTAATAGATAGATAGATAGATAGATAGATAGATAGATAGATAGATAGGAATCTTCACATTACAAATGTATAATTTACTTTTAATTCCATCTGTTGAAGAAACATGTCTCATCAAGTAAGGACTGGCATGTACTTGAGGCCATAGAGAATAATTTATAGAAAAACCTCCCTTTATAGGAATTTAGGATTAAAAGTAGAAAAATTAAAATGAAAATCAATAATGTGTTTCTAATAGCAAAAGTTTACACAAATTAATGCCATGTTTTCCTTACACTAATTTTTGTTTTTTAAATGCAGAGATATAATTTATAACAGCCTTTATATGGTATCATTGAATTTTGGAGCACCCATGAATGGCATATCTTAGAATTTCAAAATTCATGAACTTGAATTTAATTTTGTTAGTTCCCAGACCATGGGAGAGAATACACTAAACACATTTGCCAAAGCTGTGAATTGTGATCTTTCCTTGATAATCTTCTTTTCTCTGTGAAACCGTGGCCCACTCAGAATAAAGAAGTCAGTCAAACCCATCTCACGGAGTTGAGTCATGATGAGTGCTTCTGTTTCTAACCTGTGCTGGCCTCCTCTGACTTGGCCTGACCCTCCTCTGGTGTCCCCACTTCTCCTACCTTCGTAAGACCCGGATTATTTGCTTTCTTTTAAATAAGCTCTGTTCTTCAGTTCTCTGTTCTCCTTTCATTCCCACAGGCCATGCAGGATGCGTTGGCAGACCTTCCAGAATGGTATGGAATAAAAGGCATGCAGGCCCACTGGATCGGGGAGTGTGTGGGCTGCCATCTGGACTTCACATTACAGGTGACCAAGCAGTAGCTCTAGCAGTTCATGCTTACGACGAATCTTCTGCATTTGGGACTCACTGACTAAACCAGCAACTGGGGACTCTACAGCAGCACTGTCCAGGAGAAAGCTTTAAATTTTCTAGTAGCCATATTTTTTTAAATATGCAAATATGCAAAGAAATAGGTGAGATTCATTTTAATAACATTACTATATTTACTTTTCTTTTTTCTTTTTTTTTTTTTTAACGACAGAGTCTCACTCTGTTGCTCAGGCTAGGGTGCCGTGGCATCAGCCTAGCTCACAGCAACCTTAAACTCCTGGGCTCAAGCGGTCCTTCTGCCTCAGCCTCCCGAGTAGCTGGGACTACAGGAGCGAGCCACCACACCCAGCTAATTTTTTCTATATATTTTTTCCTTTCTATTTTTAGTAGAGACAGGGTCTCACTCTTGCTCAGGCTGGTCTCAAACTCCTGAGCTCAAAAGATCTGCCCGTCTCGGCCTCCCAGAGTGTTAGGATTACAGGCGTGAGCCACCACGCCCGGCCTCTGTAGCCATTTCTTACCTGGGTGTTTTTGTTATCCTTCTGATTTGTCCTTTTCTCATCAAGAATTTTGTGCTCTATTTATTTAGCTCCTCATCCCACCCTTACCTTAGTCCCCATCAGAACCTTCAGAGGAGACAGGAGCAGCCGGAGACAAAGTTGGCTTACCTTTCTAGACTCTTCTCTACTGACAGATGTACCTGGTGTTGAGCACCTGCTGCTTGCCACTGAGCTCATAATTCCCTGTGGAGTCTCCACAGAAGTGATCCAACTCTCTCCAGCTGCAGACATGGGAAGCTTCCCATAAGGGAGCATATACTTTGGAAACCTTTCAATAACAAGCCCTGGACTGAGCTTTTCCTCTTCCTGCTTTCCTGAGAAGGTGGCATGAAATTCAGTCCAGCCTTGACTTTTGTTCAAACTTGCAGGGTCGTCTCTTTTTGGGCTTCTGCATTAGCCTGGGCCTGGTCCTCATATCGAAGGTCTTTGCTTCTTAGCCAGCAGTAGGGACGTGGGGCTCTGAGCCTCTTGGCTGCTATGCATGGAGAGTCTTCTGCACTCTCTCCCTTGCCCAACATTGCATTGTGAAACTATTTTCATCTCCATGGACCCAACTGAAAATGAGATGGAACAACATGCTGTCTTAGGGGAGGAAACATTCTCAGTCCTACAGAGGCCATGTGGCTGTGGCTCCATGTCCCCAATCCTAGCTCTGTAGGTGATACCTAATTGGCACTAGGGCCATGTAGTGGACTGTCTTTTAGTTCATTAGCACTCTGTTAATGTGTTTGAATAAATGCATGAAGGAAGTAGCACCTGTCCTCTCTGTGTCCTCCATTTCTGTCACATAATTGGCACTCAGATGATGCCTCTAATGTGTGCTTCTTCCTTGAAAGGTATTTTAACCAGCTCAATTGTGAGCTCATCCCAGGCTGTCCTTTCATCCTCTTTTTAAGCCAGTAATAACTTCAGCAACTTTTTGTTTTTGTTAGAAAAGTAGATGCCTTTATTTTTTTACTATACCCTTAAATCCTTGAGGACAATATAGCTCCTTTCTCGGGACGGAAACAATATAACACTGATAGTTATTTTTGATTTGTCAGTGTGTTTGAATAAAGCTTTTGAGCATGCTTTGACCACCTTCCATTTGGGACCACCCACCCACTAAGTGGTGGGTCCTGGGAAGGGCTTCTGAGGCAGGAACCTCGGTCCTCTTCCCTCCCGCCCTTCTCAGTTCCCTGCCGGGCACCGTCTCATTCTCTGCAGCCCTGGTCCAGGGGTCAGAAGCTGTTGTCACTGTTTGGAAATGAGGAGGGAAGGGGAAGGGGAAGTGGTTGGGGAGGGACACAACCCAAAGGGAGGGCTGAAAATGAAATAACTCTTCTTTCCTCCTGCCAGGTTGAGGGGCAAGTCACAGGAGAACAGCTGACCGCCTACACAGCCACACCCGAGGCCATTTACGGCACTTCCCACGTGGCCATCTCCCCCAGCCACAGACTCTTACACGGGCACAGCTCTCTGAAGGAAGCCTTTCGGAAGTCACTTCTCCTTGGCAAAGGTGAGCTGGCAGTGAAGGCCAAGGCGGTAGGATTGTTTCCTTACACTGGAAGGTGATTCACAGAGTTCCCAGTCCCCTCGAATGTATCATCATCATATGTGGTTTGTTCTTCACCTTAGCCTTATTTTTTTATTTTTTATTTTGGAACATGAGGATAAAAATGAGCTCTGAAAACATTAAGTGGCTTTCCCCTGGTTTCACTGTGAGTTTCTATTTTGTCTGCATCTTGCTTCTGATTGAAAGCTCAGCTCTCTCCCTTTCAATATAATCTAAATTTAAAGTGCTTTTCTGATAGGAATAGAGTCTCCTCCTTATTTATAATTCTGCCATCAAATAAAACTGCATCAGCAGGGACTAGAGGGAAGCCAGCGACAATGAGAGAAAAGTTTTCCAACAACTTAATTTTATTATTTTAAAGAGTTCATGTGGTCATCTGAGCAGACAGAGTCCTCAGTACAGGTCTTTCACAGCTCTGTTTTATGATCAAACTGACCTGGAATTAGCATATCAAGTTGTGATTGGTCCATGAAGACTTGGGGAGTGCTTGTGTGTTAGTCAGGATTCTGTGGTTGCGAGCAACAGAATCCATCTCTGGCTAACCCAGAGGAAAAGGGGAACACGCAAGAAGGCTGTGGGGAAGGTCACTAACTAGAGGAATAGCTGAAAAACCAGTCTGGAAGAGGACTGGGCAGCCCTGAGGGTTTGGGGAGCAGGAAGTAACAGTCCCTTGAGTGCTACTGTCAGAGTGGATCTGCTCTAACCCTGCCGTCAGTACTTGTAGCATTTGTTTCAAGGTGTCTGATCAGTGCAGCTGGAGCCCTTGGTCTTTTTCTTGTTCAAGTCAAGGCCAGGCAACGTCCTTGATGGACCACTGAGACTGTAACCAGTGGAGTAGGGGTAGCTCTCCAAAACAAACTTAGGGGCTCTCAGCGGAGGAAGTTGGATATGGAGACAGGCAAAAGGAGGTCCATTATCAGTTTAGAAATAGGTCTCTGGAATAATTTAAATATTTCTACAAAAATCTCATCTCTGTTCTCTTTCATAGACACTAAACGTAATCCCAAAGTACACAGTCTGAATTATTGAAGTCTGAAATGCACAGTGTCCCTTTGTATAAGGAAAAATTTTGTAAAATTTTATAATGATTATTTTGTAAATAAAGATACATTTAACTATAATGTCCCATTTTACCTATGTATGGCAACTTTTGGGATACCCTTATTATTATTTGACTAACAAAAATGTTTTGGATGGTGATATAAAGTAGCCATTTTTGAAATAACCAGAATGAAACATTTCCTGATACGAGGTTGGAGAGAGAGACAATGTCATCCCAACTTCCCTCTGCTTAAGACTTCCAATTAGCATTAAAGCCAGTTTCAAATTAGTTAGCCATTCCCAAGAGGCTGCTGTGCACTCTCTTGGGGGTGCATAGATGAGCCATTCAGTCTTAACTGTGAAGGCTCCTGGGGGTCAGAACAGAGGACAGCCAGATGCAAGATGCCTACGCGTCCTTCACCCCACACCAGGCGGGGGTCATCTGTTGGTTTCACCTCTTCTTGTTACCTATTGGAAAAGAGAAAAGATTCTTTTGAGTTAAATTTCAGTGTATGCCTATATAGCCCAATACCACTCTCTCTCTCAGGTTTATTTTCTGTACTTACTCTAAAGAAAGATTGGATTCTTTTCAACTGTTTAGTTTAAAGGGAAAACTCAGTTTTTACTCTTGTGAGCAATTTGAGATTCCTTGAGGGTTATAATGGTTGAATAATATCTATAATTGAAAGACTGAAAAATGTAAATGTGTAGACCTTACATTTTTTTTTCTTATGGTTAATTTGGGGCCACAAAATTAAGTAATATTAATAGGAGGTTAATGAGCTAATAAATTATACAAGATAGAGTTCCTGAGATGAAAGGTGCTGTATAAATTGAGAACATTTTCATATGTAAGAAATGGAGAAATTATTTCAGTTTATACAAACAGCATGGTTTTCATGACCACATGGGTATCAGCACACCTGACTTGGCCCGCTCATTCGTTTTGACACCTTTAGTGCCCAGTGTAATGTTCCATTTGGAATGGCTCATTAGCTACTTTCTCCCCTCTTTTTAATAATGTCTGAAATAATTCCGAATGGATCATGATACTTAGCACTGAATTTTTCCAATTCCAATTTTCAGAGTAAAAATATTCTTTTTGCAGATGTCAATTTATTCAGAGTCTCTAGATTAATTTGCATGAGTCCCTGGATTTTGACATGTGACATTACACATGTCACATAAGGCCAGTATGGTGCATTGAGTGTAACAGAATTTTCCCAAAGGGTGAATTAATATTACCCTAGGAATATGGACTTATGCCTCTTCTGGCCTTTGAGGTTACATTTTAAACTAGAATGTCGTAGCACTGCTATCATTTGCCATTGCTGACTGGCTTGTTTTTTCCTTGAATGTCAGATTTTGAGGGTAACAAGTGTTAAATCGGTGGCCACTGTGGGTCATGGCAGCCCACATTTGTGACTGGATTTATTACGTGTAGGAGTTTAAATTCTCAAACATGAGTTCCTACTGTTGCTAATTTGGTTTCTACGTATCAGCTCCTGATTTGACACAAGATGACCAAGGTTCTGATCCCAGATCCGTCTGGGTGACTCAAGGAAGGTCATGTAACCTTTTGGCAAGCATTCTTGGCAGAGCATGTGATGGAGCTGTCATTCAGGGTGGTCTTGGAGGACCTTGTGGGTAGAGAAAGCTCTGAGGAGGAGAGGACACACGCAGACAGGGTGATGCTTGAGTGGCAGACCAGCTGACCCCCGTTAGTCGGGGAAAGGGCTGTGAGGACCTCAACAGCTGGAGTCGGAGTGGAGGGAGGGAATGAATAGCTCTGAGGAGTGTGTGGAAGGCAGCAAGGGTGGAGGATCCTGGAATGATTCCCTGATTTCTGGCTTGGCCAACTGGGTTGCTGATGTTATCGACTAAATGTACGGTGCTTGCTTAGCATCCCATAATTTTGTAAAAATTCCTTTAAGAGAAGGAAAAAAGTAAAGTGCTTCCCCAGAGTTCTGGAAATTTAGTTTATTTCCATAATCATTGACGTCGCCTCCTTTTCTCAGCTGACCAACTCTGACTTAAGTCATGTTATGTAAGCTCTGACTTGATAGGAACTGAAGACCATAAAAGGCATCGATAGAAAAATATCAGAGTTCTAGACGCTGTTCTGTCTTTTCCTGAAGCCTTTTCTTGCATTCCTAATATTTAAGTATTCAAATCCTGGGGCTTTGGAACAACACGTTTCAGCTCTGAGTCACCAACTGTCTACACAATGTATTTTTTGCCAAAAGGGCAAATGAGGTCTCTGTAAAGGGAATGTAGAACTCTGTTGTTATTGACACATTAGAGACACATTAGAGAGCAAGAGCTTCCCTGGAGGCCCCAGAACATTAAATAATTAATTGCTCCTATTGTTTTGTCCCTGTCTCCATAGTATCAACATGGGAGTGGGACAAAGTGGTGGGGAGCAGATCTATAATGCTGGGGTAATGATTTGGTTTTTTAACCAAACTGTTTTTAGTAGCATTCTTTCAGCACATGTTAATAGATGTTACGTGGAGAGAAAAGCTTCTGTGGTCAGAAATTCTGGAAGAAACAAAAATAAATAGGTTTCTTTGCTCTGGACTTCTGAGAGCCTTTGCTCTGCTGGTGTGCACTGCACCTGTCTAAGAGAGGAGGTCATAGACAACCCTTGTCACACTCACTTGACCTCAGAACCCTGTTTCCATTGAGTGTCCCTGGGAACTGGTTGCATGAACCACTGCTTTGGTGAACACCAAATGAAAGTCCTTTGTCTGTCTTTCCAGAGGGCATGAAAGACCTGCTTTCTTTGCAGTGGGTACCCTGAGAGCAGAGGATACCTTTTGTCTGGAATGTTTCCTTTGTAATGACTAAAGCATTCAGCTGTTATCTAACCACTGTGTGAAATTCTTCTGTTTCTTTGGATTTCTCTATGACGTTCTTGGATTCCCGCATCGCATAACCAGCTCAGGAGTTACAAGAAATCTGGAGAAAACTAGACATGGTCAGGAACTTCAGCTTTTAGTTTGGTCCTTTCTAAGAAATAGGCTTTGACCGGATATAGCATACAAGTTGCTATTAATATCATGCATTCATTGTTAATATTTTATTAACAATTGCATCTGTTAATATTTTATTATTTTCTCTTATAATAACTTTATTGAGATAAAATTCACATACCATACAATTCACCCACTTAAAGTGTACAATTCTATGGTTTTTTGTATACTCATAGAGTTGTGCAACCATCATCACAGTCAATTTTAGAACATTTTCATCACCCCTAAAGGAAATCTCAGGCCTTCTAGCAGACACCCACTCCTGACTAATCCCCAGCCATAGGCAACCACTAATCTGACTTCTGTCTCCATAGATTTTCCTGTTCCGGACATTTCATGTAAATGGAATCACATGATACTTGTCCTTTTGTGCCTGGCTTCTTTCACTTAGCATGACGTTTTCAAGGTTCCTCCATGTTATAGTATGTGGCAATACTTCCTTTTTATTTCCAAATAATACTCCATTGTATGAATACACCATATTTTATTCATCCATTTATTAGTTAATGGACATTTGGGTTATTTCTCCTTTTTTGCTATTTCGAATAATGCTGCTATGAACATTCATACAGATTTTCTGTGGACGTATTTTTCATTTCCTTGGCTCTATACCCAGGAGTAGAATTGCTGGGCCATAAAGTAATTCTATGTTTGAGGAACTTCCAGACTTTTCTCCAAAGTGGCTTCACCATTTTACATTCCCACCAGCAGTGCATGGGAGTTCTAATTTCTTCACATCTTTGTCAACACTTGTTACTGTCTGTCTTTTTGATTATGGTCATCCTCATGGGGGTGAAGTGGTATCTTGTGGTTTTGATTTGCGTTTCCCTGATAGCTTATACTGTCAAGCATCTGTTCATTAGTTTACTGGCCATTTATTTATCTTCTGTGGAGAAATGTTTGTTCAGATCCTTTGCCCATTTTTTAATTTTTAATTTTAATTTTTGTATTTTTATTGTTTTATTGTAATAGTTCTTTATATAGTCTAGATACCAGTCTCTTACCAGATATATAGTTTACA
Source organism: Lepilemur ruficaudatus (assembly GCA_963574885.1). Taxonomy (NCBI): domain Eukaryota; kingdom Metazoa; phylum Chordata; class Mammalia; order Primates; family Lepilemuridae; genus Lepilemur; species Lepilemur ruficaudatus. Next base: position 24,803 of record CAUYRT010071651.1, read on the forward strand.
ACAGCAGTCCCCAACCTTTTTGGCACCTGGGACCGGTTTCATGGAAGACAAATTTTCCATGGATGGGGGTAGAATGGTTGGTCAGGCAGGGAGGCAGAGCTCAGGCAGTGATGCAATGGATGGGGAGCGGCTGTAAATACAGATGAAGTTTCTCCAGTTGTTCTTAATTCTGGGGTTGTCTTTTCACTTTCTTGATGATACCCCTTGAAGCATAAAAGTTTTTCATTTTGATAAAGTCCAATTTACCAATTTTTTCTTTCATTGCTGTTGTTTTGAGGGGTATATCTAAAAATACTATTGCCTAATCAAAGGTCACAAATATTTATACATTTTGTTTTCCAAGAGTTTTATAGTTTTAGATTTTACATTTTGGTCTTTAATCGATTTTGAGTTTATTTTTATATATGGTATGAGGTAAGGATCCAACTTCATTCTTTTGCATATGGTCATATTACTTTTTAATTCATGTTGTCCCTTACACGTATCTTAAAAATCAGACTGCTTCTGCCTCTATTTTCTGGTCTTTACTTTGTGATATGCTGTCAGAAGATGTTTCTTTGTATTTATGTAGGCTTCACAGTTGTCTTTTTTCCCCAACCCCCAGGCTGTGGCCCAGTACTGATCTGTGGCCTATTAGGAAACAGGCCGAGTATCACCACCTGAGCGCTGCACCACCTCCCCCCACCCACAACACCGCACCCCCTCACCCTTGGTCTGTGGAAAAATTGTCTTCCATGAAACCGGTCCCTGGTGCCAAAAAGGTTGGGGAACGCTGTAAATCCATACATAATAGTCTGTCAACGCAATGTACTATGATGTCTTTTTTTTTTTTTAACTAAATTTCCATTTGAAGCTGTACCATGATATCTTAAGTCTTTTTTATCATGTTGAACATTGGCTTTTTTCACGTTTAGGGGCTGTTTTGGAAACAGCTGCTATGATGATTTACGTCCACATGACTCTGCTTCTATAGAACTTTCCTTAGGAGACATTCCCAAAAGTGGGAATTTTTTTGTTCAAAGGTTAGGAACATTTTTCTAGTTCTTGTTACATGTTGCTTTTATTGGTTTTTGAAAGGGCTATACCAATTTACAGTACCATATCCAATGACATATGAATTTTACTGCAACTTCACAAACGTTAGTATTACCCTTCTGAAAGTTTTTGCTAACTTATCAGGTGTAAACATGGTAACAATTCATGATTATTTTAATTTTTCTTTCTTTTCTTTTCTTTTCTTTTCTTTTCTTTTCTTTTCTTTTCTTTTCCTTTCTTTTCTTTCTTTTTCCTTTTCTTCTCTTTCTTTCCTTTCTTTCTTTCTGGCCTTTCTTTTTTTGAGACAAGGTCTCACTCTGTTGCCCATACTACAGTGCAGTGGCACAATCATAGCTCACTGCAGCCTCAATTATTACGTGTAACTTGGGGTATAAGTTTGGTGGCTATGACAGAGTCTTAGATAAACAGGAGCTTCTTTGTCGCCCACATGAAACTCTTGAGTGTGTACAACATCTACTTTGTGAGGGCCAGCGCTCCTTCCATCTTCCTGCTCTACCTTTTTAGAGTCTTGCTCTTTTCCGTGTTTCTGAGTTTCTCTACACTTTGTCTGCAGTCCAGACAAAGAGAGAGAGAAGGGGCAGAGAGTGGGGAGAAAAAGGGCTTATGCCTTCCCTTTGAGGGCATGACCTAGCAGTTGCTTCTGCACATACCTTATTGCCACACCTAGCTGCAAGGCAGGCTGAGCAGTGCTGCCATTAGCTAAACTAAACACTTAGCCATGTGTTCAACTCAATATCGTATTGCTGAAGCAGAAGAGGAGGCAGATACGAGAGTCCACAGGTAGTCTGTGCCACGTGCTGTTTCTCTGGCTTAGACCTCCATGGCTGTATAATATGCCTATACTGCTTTCTCCCAAAAGCAGTTCTAGGCATTGCCTAGTGACTTTCTCTCTTACTCCACCACTCCTCACCTTCCAGCATCCTGATAATATTATATCATAATTGCAGAATTTGCAAATATACGTCTCTTCTTTGACAAGGGACAGTATGGAATCAGAAACAGTGGGTCTCCACTTTGAGAAGTGAGTCTGCACTTGGCCAGTTCAGGCAACAGGTGCCTCCCAGCTAATACATCTGTACCATGGGTGCTGGCTGAACCTCAGCCTCGGAGAGACCTGTTTGGGTTGCTTTTCACTCTTATTTCCACCTCATCTCATCCTGTGTTTCCTGGCACCCAAGATGAAAAAAGATAAGAGCTGGCTTAGATGCCTATGGAGCCTATTTTTTACTTCTTTAAAATATCAGTCCTAATTCCTAGACTTATTTTAATTTTGAGGTTTGTAAAATATATTTTAGATAATTATGTGAAGTCCTAAAACATGGCAGGTGTTATAAATAGTGAGAGTTCGGCTGGGTGTGGTGGCTCACGCCTATAATCCTAGCACTCTGGGAGGCCGAGGCGGGAGGATCACTCAAGGTCAGGAGTTCGAGACCAGCCTGAGCAAGAGCGAGACCCCGTCTCTACTAAAAAATAGAAAGAAATTAATTGGACAACTAAAAATATAAGAAAAAATTAGCCGGGCATGGTGGCGCATGCTTGTAGTCCTAGCTACTCGGGAGGCTGAGGCAGAAGGATCACTTGAACCCAGGAGTTTGAGGTTGCTGTGAGCTAGGCTGATGCCACAGCACTCTAGCCTGGGCAACAGAGTGAGACTGTGTCTCAAAAAAAAAAAAAATAGAGTTCATGAATTATAACTATTGTTAGTCACTTATGTTATAAATTAACCCAAGGGAACATACTAATTGCTTACCACCTCTCATCCCTTCTTCTTTTGGGATTTTACTTAGATCTTTATGCTTCCAACCCTATGTGTATTCAGTGAAGATATGTACATGTATGGCTTGTCTCCCTGGTGCAATAGTTGTAATAACCTTCATTTAAGATGACACAATGTTTGGATAAATTGTTTTATCAGGGCCACAAAAATATTGTTCACAACTGAGCCAAGTATACTATGATTACATTTTTCCTTGGTATGTAAGTTTTTCTTTTTCCTGAAATTCATAATGTCCTCATTTTTTTTTCATTTGTTTTGTGTTCGTTGCATTTCTGGCTAAGTGTTCCCACATTCTCTCCACAGCTCCTTGGAACTCCTCAGAACTCCTGTCAACATAGTTTGCTAAATATTGCAACCTGCCAGATAATCTCTTTTCCTGAAGATGTCCTGCGTTCTGCTCAGATCTGACCTGGTCACTCTCCAGGTCTCTGCCTACACATCTTTCCTCCCAGAACTTGCGTTTGTCTTTGTTCTGTAAATGTCATTACTCTTTTTGCTTTGTTGAATTCCCCCATTTCCTGGCTCCTATGCCGTTCTCTTTTTTGATTTACCTCTTTCATTCACTGGAACACATCCTCCAGTGTCTCCTAAGAAAAGGGTACATGGGTAGGAATTCTTTTGTCTTAGGATGTCTAGAAATCTCTTTTCCTCCTTTCTGCTCAGTCATTTTCTACTCCTTATCCACTTGTATCTTCACATGTTATGGTTTAGAATTTCAGATGTCTCCTAGTTTCACTACAGATAGATTTCGTGTTTCTCATGCTGCTGTAAATTTGAGGTATTTTCCAGAAGTGGTGGAATATCTTACCTCACCATGTGGAAAGCAGAAATGCTATTTTCACTTCTTAAGAGCCTGGATGAATATTTTCTTGTGTGCTTGTTTAATCTTTTGATTTTCCACTGGTGTGACTTACCTAGTAATACCCTTCAAAGGACAAATTCTCTAATAATTAGCACAAAACACAGAAGTTCTAGTGCTTATATTTCTCACTTGTTTCCTCTGAGATTCAGATGGTGTTGGTGTTCCAGGTGACTGGCATCCACAGTTATTTGCTCTCATTTTCAGATTGCCTTACTCCTGTGACGGCTGTGAACATGCTCACCCAGCAGGAGGTCCCTGTCGTTATCATGGCCAAAGCTGACTTCGAGGGCTCTCTAGATGCAAAAATAGGTAAGCAGCTGTTAAAATGTAATCACAGTGATACGTTTTGCAGGTTTAAGATCGAAATGCTCAACCTGTTGCTATCATCTGGAAGAGCTGACTATTGATTTCCATGATCTGTTTTGCCTCTTTGTAAAAATAAAATCCCTCTTCATATAATCATCCCTTATTTAGGAAGTACCTTTTGAAAACATAGTGAGTGTATTGCACCTTGCTACTTGCTATTGAGAATAGTTAAAAATGTCTGGCCTACAAATCTTGCCAGTAGGGTTAGTTGGTGAGACTTGTGCATATGATGTGGGGAATAATATAACTCAGATGAAAATCCAGTTTCAAAAATCACAGTACCAACAGTAACTGCTGAGATGGAGGTTCAAAGCACAAATGATCAATGTGGGCTGGGTTTTTGGTGAAGGCTTTGTGGAGGAGGTGAACTTGAGCTATTCAAGAAAAGGATTGTGAAATAGCAGTAAAATTGAAGGCATATTTAGAACTGTAAATTGGATGTCCTTGGCAGCCTTACTCATTCGTGAGCGTTCTGAACTATCGTCATGCAACAGGAAGTCTGAGAATGAACAAAGAGATGGGAACCTAAAGACAGCTTGTCCAAAATCGCCTTCCTTTAGGGTAGACCCGTGCACCTCTCTTTACCAACATTCCTACTGCGAATTCCAACCAGTCTCCAGACTACCAAAACCTTGCATAGGGAGTGATTTCCACACTATTTCCTAGCACACAGAAGAAGTAGCATTTCTTATTATATTCACAGTTTTTTTCCTTACAATGCTCAGATCAGTTTTTGACGAAGTGGTTTGAAGAAACATCAAAGAAGAAAACCGATGTTATTCTCTTTTGACCATTTTAAGTGTGTTGTTTAAAAAAATAATTTGTTCTCTTATTTTATGGTTAGTAAAATTTACTACTATAACCAGCCAGGATAAACAGTAAAGGAAGCATTTATGGATGTGGCTTTTTTGGGGGGGGAGGGTCTGTTTGTTTGGTTGGTATTTTGATTCAAATCACTAACACAATATTGAGAGTTCTAAAGCGAAAAAAATCAGATTTTTTTAGGTGTGCATGGAAAATTGTTTTTCCTGTTGTCTTGATTTCCTACAGTTGCCTAATTAACACTTTCTAAACTACTGCTTTTTGCCCTCCAAGAAGAACAGAAGCAGAAATAACCAAGAGGTAAAATGGTATTTTTGCCATCCCACCTGCACTGTTAGAAATAGTTCATGGTCCGCTGAACTACACATGACCAACCCCATGGCCTGGAGCATTCTTTATATGGGCAAATAAATGTTGTGGTTACGAAGTCTCCTTTTCAGCATTACTCTTACTTATTCCAAACTCTATCATGGACTGTAGTAAGTGGCTATTTTCCCTTCTTTTTGGTAATATTTATTTCTTGCCGTTTGTCCTCGTTCTTCAAGTCCAGTCAACATTTTATTTACTTCATTAGATGCTTTTTGTGAGTAATCTCAGCTAGAACACTATAGAACTTTCCATAATATCACAGAGCTTTTCATCATACCAAAGAGCTTTAGAACATGTCTCCCAAACATTCAACCACCCTTTTAGGGCAGTGTCCAGAGAGGTTGTTCTGAGAGCTGACTTAAGCATTTTGTGCATTACCCTTAGTTTTCTATCTCTCAGTTGCCACATGATGGGTTGTATCCACAAGCATGTCAGCAGTTTTGACAGATGACCCTGTAGCAGGGGTTCTCGACCAGGGGCGATTTTGCCGTCAGAAGACATTTGGCTATTTTGGAGACATTTTTGCTTGTCACAACTCAGGGAGTGCTCCTAGCAGGGGCCAGGGATACTGCTCAACATCGTACAATGTGTAGAACATCCCCTGCAACAAAGTCCTTAATGTCAGTGGTACCAACGTTGAGAAACTCTGCCCTTACAGAACCAACAACTGGAAAAAAGAAAAAAACAAAAAAACCCTGTTTTTATGAATAGCTAAAGCCAAAACAGCAGGCTGGGTGAGTGATTTACTGCTCGACAACCTTCCTCAAGGACCTAGCTGGGCTAAAGAATAAATGTCTGTTTAGAATGTACTGTTGCCTTTGGGAACAAAACACAGTTGCTGGCTTTTGACTTCCTGAGAGAGTGGATTTTTCTAGGGTGCTGGGAGATGCTGTAGGAGTCCGCCGTGCTTCTCCAGAGAAAACCACTGTCCTCTGTCACTGAGGGAATTCAAAGAAGAGTTTTCCCCAAATGCTTGTTATTTACTGTTTCATTGGCAAAAAGCACTCAAAATTGTGTATTTTAGGATTGTACCTATTTTTCAAAAGAAATTAAGCAAAGGAAAAGGACTTAAAGGATATAATACCAATAGGGTAAACTGGTTGTGTTAGGGTGGTGGGTTTCTCCAAGACCGTGTTCCATTTTCCCAATGAATGTGGTCTGATTTTAAAACTTCCGTAACTACAGGAGATAGTCTGCTTTAAGAAACTAAAGCTGCGTGTCAGTACTGTCAGTTATTTTGTGATTGGGGCATTTGTGAAGGAGGTGTTTTGTGTTTCTTCCCCTCTTAATAGGAATTCCCAGCACCAGCTCAGAGGACACCATGTTAGCCCAAACCCTGGGCCTGTCCTACTCTGAAGTCATTGAAACTTTGCCAGATGGCACAGAGAGACTGAGCAACTCTGCCGAGGTTGGTGCCCCATGGCATGGGCCTAAGAGCTTACTTCTTAAATGATAACCTTCATGTGAGTTTGATAAGACATTTTCCTTCCGATGCAAATTATAACCTGCCCCTTCACTGGCCCCGTACCTAACAGTCTTGCAGTCGCCTGTCTTCATCTATGAAAACAAAATAATATTATTCCTCAAGATCTAGAAGCTTATCACCTCTAAATCCAATCCAATCCTAGAATAGGATGGCATTGAAGTAGCTAATTTTATTTTGGGAATCTTCTGCTTGAGAAAAATGTCTTTTCCACGGAATCTCTGGTTCCTTGGGAGAGATGAGAGAAAGTGGCTCTTCTTCCTGGAGAAGGCGTTTGTTCTCTCCAGATTATTCACTTTATTTCTGCCTTAAGTTTAACTCATTTATAAGAATGAGCAGAGAAGTTCTGAGTCATGTTTATTTGGTCAAGGTTATTCCAGCGTGAGACAGCAGCACTTGATGATGGTATGATTTGAGCCCAGCCTCTATGTTGAATTAAACCAGAAAGTGTGATGAAAGAGATGGGGAAGGGGGGAGGGGGAAGTGGGAACAATGATCCTCAAACTTGAGCACACATCAGAGTCACGTGGTGGCCTTGTGAAAACACATTGCCTGCCCCCCCATCCAGAGATTCTGCTTTAGTAGTCTCTGGTGAGACCCAAGAATTTGCATTTCTAACAAGTTTCCAGGTGCTGCTGCTACTGCTACTGGTCCAGTGAGTACATTTTGAGAATCGAGGGCCTAGATTCTAGGCCCTAGAACCTTGCTATTCAATGTCTCGTCCCTGGACCAGCAGCATTGGCTTCACTTGTTAGAGATGTGGAATCTCAGGCCCCATCCTGATCTAATAAAATCCCTGTGTGCTTCGTGTGCACATTAAAGTTTGAGAGTACTGGCTTAGAGCATTCCTTCTTAAATTTGATAGCACATTGGAAACACCTGGAAAGTTTTTAACACTGCTGATGCATGCATCTCACTGCAGATATTTTGGTTTGATGATTATTGGTGGTGAGGGCATGGATCAGACATCAAGAGTGTTTACAACTCCTCGGGTGATTCTAATGTGCACCAGAGTCGGGAACTACTGGCTTAACATAGTGATTCCACACCTGGCCGCGTCTCTGAATCACCTGGGAAGTGCTTGCTGGCGCCACTCTGAGTGATTCTGATTCAATTAGATCCAAAGATCCAGTTCTTTCAGGTTTGGGGCTACCTGGCTATAGGATATTATATGTATATGTATATAACTACAGAATAAGGGAATAATAATGGCCAGGTTTTCTCCTTTATAGAGAGTGACAATGTTTTCTGGCCTCCTGTTTGTGACTTCGCTTCATAAATTGCATCCTCAGACATGAATCATGCTCTAAGATATGGAAACTGAAACCTTATTTTAGACCTCGTCAGAGCAGGCTCCCTGGAGGTAGGGTAGATTCATGCCACTGTATGCAAGGGAGCCCTAGTTAACCCTCTGCAGGGCCTGAAAGGGGACACCCAAGGCCAAAATTATGCTTCTGAAGTCCCCAGAGAAACACCCACTGCTCAGTATAGGACTCTGAGCATTCATTATGCTCTTTGGCTTCTGTCAAATAGCTTCGGATGGTCTATTGTATCCTCTCCTGGCTCTAGGGTGAGTATCTAGAGTAAAGGTATTTCTTTAGTGAGTGGAAAGAGAATGGAGGGAGAAAAGCTGCTTTCATCTGTGAGCTTCTGGAACATGCAGAGAGTGACACATGGAGAAGACAGACTTTCAGGAGAGCATGTTAGAATTTGCATCATAACTGCGTGGTAATGGGAGTGCAGAACGTAAGACATGTCTTCCAGAGTGTGAGTGGTTCCTTGGTAGGGAGCTCTGGACTTCAGAAGACATTTCAGACCTTTCCTGGAAAGGGCTGCTCTTGATAAACATAGCTGTGTTTTCTTGCTCTTTATGCCTCGTGACCATAAGCTCCTGAGGATGTGGGCAGATCATATTTATCCCTGTGCCCCAGTCCTAGCACAAGCCCAGATGTAGCAGGGAGCAGAATGTCTTCATTGAACACATTCCAGAGTACCCACAATCTAGGCTGTCAGCAAGCCACACTGGCTCAATTCGTATAATCAGTCTGGCTCTCCAAACAGCATCAGGTGAGAAAAGAATTTATCTTTTGTACTGTTAGTGTTCTGCCCTGCTGTCTATAAAATGGGAGCATTTGAATCTAAAAAGCGTGGTCTCGTTCTTCAGGCCGAGGCCCCAGTTTGTTCCTCTGAATTCCTTCTGCTTTAGGATAATATTGAATGTTTCTTTTCGGGATATTTCCCATCCCTACCCTCAACAGGGAAGTAGTCATTAAAAATACGTGTCATGCAGTTCTTCACTGGCAGCTAAAAGCTGATATTGGATTATCTCTGTAGGTGTCACAGCTCCGGCGAGAAGGAGAGCCCCAGAGCCAGGGCCAGCTCACCTGCTAGACACCACAGACACAGTGCCTAGGGCCCAGAATACTTTCAGAGACCTGAAAGGTTTTAATTTCTTTTAAAATAAATCAGAAGAAAATAACAAACTTTCAGGATCAAAAATTATAATATACTTGTCTTTATATCAATGCAGATCTAAAATACAATTTTTAATATTATCTTAAGGAGGAAAGTGCCTAGAAAGGCAAAAGCACTGAGGTAGGACTCGTGAAAGTCATCATGCGGATCTGCACAGAACTGGTCCCTTGGGAGAACCACACAAACACGGCAGTACAGGCGGTGGCGTGGGGGTGGCAACTTGTCTTATGCGGGGAGAAACGAGCTCTCTCCTTCTCAGTTCACAGGTATGACCCGGCAGGATGCTTTCCTAGCCCTGACTCAGAAAGCTCGGGGGAAGAGAGTGGGTGGAGACGTGACAAGTGATAAACTGAAAGACTGGCTGATCTCGCGGCAGCGGTACTGGGGCACGCCAATCCCCATTGTCCACTGCCCAGCCTGCGGCCCCATGCCCGTGCCTCTGGAGGACTTGCCCGTGACCTTGCCCAGCATCACATCTCTCACCGGCAAGGGAGGCTCCCCACTGGCCGCGGCTTCCGAGTGGGTGGCCTGCTCCTGCCCCAGGTAAGGACCCACGTCCCTGCAGTAGTGACTGCCTGTGCCTGCAGCACCCTGCTGGGATTCTAGATACTCTGCCTCCTTCCTGGTGCTAACTCCACACTTTCTTCCATGACTTCCATCAGGATGGAAAGAATACCTCAGGTCTTCTGAGACTTTTGAGAGAAGGTTCTGGAATCCATGGCCCAGCCTCTGTGATGGGCACCCTTCCCTCTCCTCTGAACTGCTGGAAGCAGCGTGACAATTCAGATCTATCCCAGAAACATCTGATCCACCTGATGGAAAAGCTCCAGCTTTTCATGATAGCTTTGTAAAAAACCACTTTCTTCCATTTTATATTCCAAAGAGCTTCTTGGAGATGAGAGAAAATGTTTTCTCTCCTCCGCCTTGCAGTTTTCCAATATAGTGACGATGATCACAGTGGAGATTTTATCGCAAGCAGCAGGATGGTAGCGAAGACAGCGAGTGTGCTCAGGGGCTTCATTCTTTAATACACTGAAACACACCATGTGTCCTTTCTTCTCATTTTGGAAGTGGGATTCGGTTTTTCAATTTCATGTCAATTCACTGGCATGTCTCAGATGTGATTTTTTTATGATGCCTTCTCAGCTGATTAAATAAATAGCAAATATCAAGCTCTAGTATTTTCCTTCTTCGTCTGTGGAGAAGCCATTTTTCTCTGCCTTATAGATCGTGATGAGCATGTTTTAAAATAATTTAGTCCTCTGTCAGTAGAGAGCTGAGTTAACAGGGTGACAATGAGGTAGCCACACAGTGTAATTGACAGTCTCAAGCTGGGGAGTCAGACAGTCATGGATTGAAGTCCTGGCTCTGCCTCCTAACTACTGTTGGACTTGGGATAGTCGTTTACCTTCCCTGAGCTTCGATTCCCTCATTGGAAACTAAAATAACCCCCTTGAAGGGCTATTCAGAAGAGTAGAATTAACACATGTAATTCTGTGCAGTGACACTTAGCAGGTGATCAATAAATGGAAACATCACAGCCATCCTGCCAGGGATTTGCCAGCCATTCTCCCAAGTCCGCACCCAGGTATGTTTTGAAATTCAAGGTGGAGTTTGTAGACAGGAACATAGGAAGCCCTGGGCCATGTTAGGGTAGAAATGTGGGTTCCAGGAGGAAAATGGCACCCCCTGTTTGTTGATAAGCGACAACAAAGGGCTTCCCCACCAGAGATGTTGGTGGCCTGCCTACAGTGCAGCAGGGGTGCAGCCGTGTTGGCGAGGATGTTTCCTGCCCTGGCTGCAGAGCCTCTGGAGGGCAGAGGTCAGGACTCCCTGGATGATCCTGATGAGCACGCAAGGCTGCGAGCCACTGAGCCAGTGTGGCCAAGTGAGACAGCGTGGTGGCATGGATGGCAGGCACCAGCATCCAGTGCATGTGGATCCTTACTCTTGTACTCCAAGGCCTTAACCACTTTGAACCCCAGTTATTCATCTGCAAAATGGGGATATGAGTGGTATCTGTGTTATAAGCCCCAGGGTTACTGGGGAGTAGGGGAGAGAATACCTGTGAAGTATTTGGCTCAGTGCCTGCACCCAGCATTAGTATAATTACTATTGGGGCTAATACTGATAATGCTATCACCATCCTCTCTCCCTCCCACTTACCAAGCAGCCTCCTCATCATCACCTAGTTTTTAGTATCAGCACGGCGAGTATTAGCCCAATGTTACTTCTCTTATAAATTGAGCCCTGCATTTTCTTCCTCACTTGTACCTCACTTGCACAAGTTAGCTGAGGAAGAAAAAGTAACCTTTATCTTCTAATTATTTCCCAGAATAGTTACCTGTGTTCTGGTTGATTGGTCTCCAAATAAAAAGATCTGGCTTTAATTTAGAAATACGCTGTTGAGACCAGCTTCCTACAGCAGCCCTGGGTAGAAGGAAACAGGATTCCCTGAGGGCTCTCTCTAACAAGCCTCTACCCTCAGGGACCACCACTGTTCCCAGTGGGAGGCCCCCTGATTAAAATGCAAGGGACTCCTGGGTGGGGGGGTCCCAGAGCCCAGCCAGATCTGGGGCTCCCATGCTGTCTGTTCAGCTACTTGCATTTAATCATCTGGCTTGGGGACTGGGGGTGGGAATAATGGGGGTTTGGCTTTTCCTTGGGTAATGTTTGTAAAGCCAGTACAAACTTCTTCACAAGTGCAAGATTTGAATGCCACCCTACTTTTATTTTTAAATTAAAAGCAAACTCAAGCTCTTGCATGCTAAAGTAACAGAAGATCATTTCCTCTTGGGACTCTTCATCCTCCCCCTCAAATTCTCCAAGAGCCCCCAAGGACTTACACTGCCCAAAGTGCGGTATTTGGAAGGACAGCTGGCCTCAGAAGGGAGAGCCCAGCGTTGGAGCTGTGTGCTCCTGCCATGGCTTCTCACTGCTGCAAAGCGGCCCTGCTGATGGCTGGCTCTACCATCAGGCAGCAGGTGCTGATCCACTGCTGATCGGGTCTTCAGGACTCTTCACGGGGGCTAAGCCCCATCTCATGCTAGGCCTGATAAGGGCACCCTCTCTTGAGTTCCTAGGTGGCGTGGCTTTGGTATCTGGTTCTTTCAGTCCCACAGGCCCACAACCCTAAGAATGTTCTTAAAAATCTGTGTAGCAGTTGAGACCCTGTGAGACCTTGGTCCTCCCCAGGCCTCTCCATCCCTGGGACAGGGATTGCTTTTGCTGTTGAACCCTTCAAGCATCGAGGATCCCACTTTATTCTCCGTCGTAAACACCAGGCTCTCTGCGCCTTTCCATGAGGAAGCTAGCTTTACACAGTGGTGTGGTGGTAAATATGAAATAACCAGCTCTCTGATTTGTGGTGTTTGCCAGTTTCTGTGATGTACGTACTCCCACCAAGCTAATTTCAAGCTACAAGCTTGACGTCACTTGTCACAGAGTTGGGAGGAGATGCTAACAATGGATTCTCACAAGCTGGGTGAGCCGGCTCCAGGACACCACCGCCTTGGGGTGTCCAGGGTGACTTATGTTCCTCTGGTCATCCCGGTGGGCTTCTGCACCCCCACCCAGAGCAGAAGTAGGAAAAAAAGTTTATTTTCAATCCATCTCACTCCATTTGGTTTTCAGTTCTCTTCACGCAGCGATTTGCCTCATAAGCATCATAAAGCAGGCATGGGCTGAAGGCAGTCTTGACGTGCCTGAAATAGAAGTGGATGCACAAAGAGACACTTAATCATGTCTTGTCTTTTTGGGTGGTTAGATTTTCTACCAGGTTAAATTCAGAGAAATAGAGAATGAGACTTTTAATTGTTGAAGATTGAAATTTTTATTTTGTAAATTTCTTCAAAACATCACGTGTGCTGTAAGGTACAAAAAGAGCTTTCTCTGGATTGTCTTTTCATGATGAGGCATTATTCTTATGACATTTTAAATTCATACTCATTGTCATAGCTCTCTCAAAAGCTAGTGGGAAACAACATTAAAATTTAAAAAGAAACCAGTTGATGAACGTCATTTGTTTCTTAGGTGCAAGGGAGCAGCCAAGAGAGAGACAGACACGATGGACACCTTTGTTGATTCTGCCTGGTACTACTTCAGATACACGGACCCCTGCAACCCTTACAGGTAAGGCCTCTGCCCAAGGCTTGGCGCATGTGTCAGTGTGGGTCATCCAAGAAACGAAGACCAGGATGGGATGAGATGTGCGGGGTAATGCCTATGCCAGATAAAGGGCAGGGGAGCAGAACTAGGCAGGGCGAGCCCTTAGACCGTGGTGCAGATGTGACAGGTGTGATGGGGAAGGGGAAGGAGGAAGGATTGGGAGGAAGAGCCTCAGACCACAGCCCGTCTCTGAGGAAGCTCAACCTGGCCTCTGGGAAGCCCCAAGGAAAGCTTGTCCATTGCAGAGTCCCAAGTCAGGCAGAAATGGCTCTACTCTAGTCCCCTCCCTCGAGTCTCCTGGGAGCGGTCTGGGAGAGCACAGGCTGGCAGGAACACCAGAGTGGGCCCAGGGGTGCAGCAGCCACAATCTGTTGGTCAACTGTGTACCTCAAAACAGGCTCTCTTGGAGTGTGTTAAATTATTAAGTTAGAGTATTCACAGCCAAGTAATCCCAGCACAAGGCAAATAAAAAATAGAAAAGAGACGGAAATGCCATTATAATACCCTCCTTGCAGTGAACTGCATTTACATGATTATAAAGATGAAATGTTATTTATTTAACTGAAAAAAGGATGTAACTCCACAGGGGGTGGGTAGGAGGTGGGGAGTGTGAAAGAGCTCAGAAGCATCAACTCTAATCACACACAGTCAATAGATAATTTCCAATGGATAAATCAATAAAGAGTATGAACATATTTTTATAATAATTGCCAGGAGGAAGAGTCAAAAGAATTAAAGTGGCTAAGGGAAAGGCCTGGGAGGAAGGGAAGAATTGGGGCTGGAGGCCGCTGGTTTTTGTGATAAACCTGTGGGTGCTATTTTATTTTTCAGCTATATTCATGTATGTCTTTGACCAAAAAGCAAGTTACAAATTAAGGGAAAGAGAGCAGCAGGTAGGTAGGGAAAGAGACAGAATGAGAGCTAAAGGGGACTCTTCCAGAGCCCAGGAAGAAACTCAGCACTGTGATTAAAAGAACCTTGCCAGCTTGTTCTTATACGTGGTAGCAATACTCTGGAACCCTGTCGTCTACATGTATTCTTTATTGCTTGTAAAATAACACACTTCTGGCGAGATGGGTGCGCCTGCCTTGTCCTGCCAGAGTTCTGGCCCGCGGCATTGTGAGTCTGTAGTTTGAGTACATTTCACAAATGAATGGGATCCCGAGTAAATGGAGCTGTGCAAAGGCAGAAAGGGTGCAGGGTGACTGCTGTGGCTGGGAACCTGCCTAGCCCACAGAAGGGCTCCTCTTCTGGGCCTGCCTTCTGGAAGGAGCCATCGGTGCATTCTGTTTAGTAACAACTGGCTCAGGCTGCAAGAGGAGTCAGACTCTTCACCTCCTCCGGGTGCTTCAGTGGCAAGCCTTCCTGCAGATGAGACTCCAGATTACAGTGATGGGACCTTCGATGGGCAGAAGATACATCCTGAGACCTCCACAGCCCCCAGCTTGTGAATTCCACAGAGCACTCCATTCCCTCATAACGTGCTGCTGTTAGCTTCAGCCCTGGCTCAAGTTCTCACTAGGATGCATTCTTGGCTGGATCAGAAATCCAAGCTGTAGTTACTTTCAACATTTCACTCCTTAATTTATCCCAAACTTGTTTTCTGGCTAAATGCCGTCCTTCACTTCCCTTTCTTTTCTGTTGCCTGGATTGGCAGTTGAATTTCTTTAAGGAACTATTTTTCACACAAAGAAAAGAAATGTTGTTTTAATTTTACCAGAATTCTGGCACAGTGACAGGAGGAGGGAACAGGGAGCTACATTCAGACGCAAACGTGTGGTGGTGGCCAGGCTTGTCCCTGCTGAGTGACAGGCTCTTTTTCCAGCCTCAGAGCAGGAGCCAGCCAAGTCCGTGCTGGGGAAAAAGGGCCTTGAGCTGTGGGGGAGAGAATTCACAAATGTTTGAAATCTTCCAAAGGCAGAAGTTTTCTTGGCTGGCTGAGCTCAAGAGAGGGTGTTAACTTTGAGAATGAAGAGGTTTGTCCCCAGCCAATGTACCGCCCCCTTTTCTTGAGGGTCCCAGCCAGAAAATAGACATGTTTCCTTTCCTCTCCAGTGTCCATTAGGACCTGGGAGTTTGAGGAAGCTTTTCATTTAGTGTCTGTTGGTGAAAAAGTATCTATTAGGTGGGAGAGAGTTATTGAGCTATTTGATGATAATTTACCCTAACCCTTACCCTTCTTCGCATCCTGCGAGCCACATACAGGCTCTTACTGACTATATTTTAAGGCTGCTTTTAAAAATTAAGACTGAATTTCTGTTCTAAAATGACCACCTCGTATCTGCATGTTAATCTCCATTGTAGATGCCACATTGCCCTCTATTGGTAAAAACTCAAAAGTTTCAATTCTCTAATCACGGTAAAAATTAAAATAAACCTAGATATTCAAGTATGCATTATACTGAGATGCCTTTTTTGCTGGTGTATTTTCCTCTTGTTCTTATTCACCACCACCCTCCACCCCACCGCCGAGAAAGACAGGTTCTCACGCTGTCACCAAAGCTAGAGTGCGGTGGTACAGTCACTGCTCGCTGCAGTCTTGAACTCCCGGACTCAAGTGATCCTCCCACCTCAGCCTCCTGAGTAGCTGGATCTACAGGCACGCACCACCACACACAACTAACTTTTTATTTATTTATAGTTTTTTGGTAGAGATGAGGTCTCAGTATGTTGCCCAGGCTGGTGTCAAGCAATCCTCCCACCTTGGCCTCCAAAAGTTCTGGCATTACAGGCATGAGCCACCACACCTGACTGGCCTTCTTGTCCTTATTTTATATGAAAATTGCATTTGTTCAAATATTTCCATGATGTCTTCTGTTACAGTTTTTATAAATTAACACTGATCTTTTTCTTTTGTATTATATAAGCTTTTCTCTTACGATATTTTAAAAAGAAATTCATTGTTATTCCTTGACATAATTCATTTTAGAGCATATGCAAATTATAATAGGTCTGTCTAATTTATACAATTTCAGTAAAGCAGATTTTAAAAAATTCCCATTTCTCTTTCTTCCAGCCCTTTTAACAAAGCGTTGGCAGATTACTGGATGCCTGTGGATTTGTACATTGGAGGAAAAGAACATGCTGTCATGCACTTGTTCTATGCGAGATTCTTTAGTCATTTTTGCCATGATCAAAAAATGGTCAAACACAGGTGAGCATTTATACTACTTTGCAAAAGAATTCAGTTCTATGAATGGCAACTTGAAGGAGATGTTCATTCTTCTGAAGCAAGGTAAATATATATATAGTAGGAGAATCCTATTCGTCTAGTACACCTTAGAGGTCATTGTCAGCCTTAACCATCTGAGGTACGTTTATATTGCTTAATCAGTCCTGGGATGAATGATGTTGCATACTTGCATAGAACCAGCCTTAATTTGAGATTGTTACCTGTGAGGCAGAGAGGAGTGGTCCATAGTGTTTATGGCTTTTATAGTATCTCATGTGAGGTCATGCATGTCATCTGGTCCCTCTATGTAAGCTCTGTTTCTAAGTTTGACTGAATCCTGCCTTGATATGTCACTCTGATAAATGTAAATAAACAATTAGAAGGCAGAGAATCACATTGTAAATCCATTGATAAATTCTTAACCTGTTAGCCTGTAATTGGTTCTTCATAACGTTTAGAAAATGTGTGTGCTTTTTTCCCCATGAAATATATTATATATATAAACAGCATATTTATATTTAAAGTATTGTACAATTTAAAGAGTAAAATGATCATGCTTGCCCCACTCCTCAGTTTAAGAAATAGAATATTACAGGTACCTTAGAATCCCCAGCGTGCTCAGTCGTATCATCCTTCTTCCTGTACCCACCACCCCTCCTCTTGCTAACACCTATCCTAAATTTTGAATTCCTTATTTTTTTGCTTTTCTTTACGAATTTTTAAATAATAATATATCATTGGTTCCTGTGTTTGAACTTTACATTAGTAGAATCATATTTCATGTATTCTGTCTTGCTTTCCTCACTCAGCATTTTTTTGAAATTCGGCAGTGTTGATACATGAAATTGTATTTCATTCCTGTTTCACTGCTGCATGGTATCTCTTTATATGGGATGGGATTTCTAATACCGAACTCAGTTTTTGTGTCCATGCCACCATTAGTGGTTGTTCGACTGTTTTGTGAGCAAAATTGCCATGAACATTCTTACGCATGGTTCCTGACATACATGTGTCAGCATTTCTTCAGGGTGTGTACTTAAGAGTAGAATTGCTCAATTGTAGGGTGTGCATGTGTTCAACTTTACTAAGAGACCCCAAGCTGTTTTGCATAGTGGTTACGTAAACCTACTCTCGCGCTAATAGGGGTGAGGGTTCCCATCTCTACATCTTCATCAACACTTTGTATTGTCCAACCTTTTAAATTTCACCAAACCAGTATATATAATGGGTCAGTTTGTGAGTTAAATTTGAATTTAAAGACACTAATGACTTAATGAAGTTTAGCATGTTTTTAATATGCTTATGGGTCTCTGTGTTTCCTTTTGCATTAAATATTTGTACTCTTTGCTTTTATTTTTTTCTGGGTTGTTTATGTTTTCTTGATTTGTTGAAGTCCTTTAAAAATTCTGGATACTGATCCAGCTACATGTATTGCAAATATTTTTTCCTAGTTCTTGGCTTATCTTATTTTTATGGTGTCTTTTGATGAAAGAAATTCTTAATTTAATGTAGTAAAATGTAATAATCTCTTCCTTTATGGATGTTGCTTTTAGTTGTGTCAGCACTGTTAACAGAACAGACCTTTTCCCCACTGATCTGTGGTGCCCTCTTCATCATAAATCAGGTTGTCATATATGTAGGACCCTGTAGATAGGATCTTTATTCTGTCCCTTGGTCCATCTGCTTTTTGCTGTGCTAGTTATTTACTGCCTTTGTTATTTTAATTTTACAAGTCTTGATATCCAGTAAAGGAAATCCTCCTACTTTGTTCTTTTTCTTCAGGGGAACCTTGGCTATGATTGGACTCTCATTCTTCCACACAAAATTTTAGGTTCAGCTTGTCACATTCCACAAGTGCCTGTTGGGAGTGTGATTGGAATTGCATTGAAACTTACACGTTTACCAGTGTCTTTCCTAACTCTTCCTTCTTACTTCTCTGATCTTAACATTTGCAATCATTTTCCTTTTGTCTAAAATGTATACTTTAGAATATCTTACTGTCTTTAGTGAAGGTCTGTTAGGTCGTATTTGTCTGAAAATATATTTATTTCAAGCTCGTTACTTTATACCTCATTTTTAAAAGATGTTTTCACTTAACACACAATTCTAAATTAATAGTTTTTCTCTCAAGCTGAGTTAATAGTTTTCTCTCAAGCTTTTGTTTTCACTGATGAGAAATCAACAGCTACTGTAAGTTGGTTTGTCGTGCCTTATTAGATAATCCATCTTTTCTCTCTGTTTACTGTTAAGGCGTTCTCTTTGTCTTTGGTGTTTGAATTTTATCTGCTGTATCTAGGTATGGATTTCTTTTTATTTATTCTGCTTGGGATTTGGGCTTCTTAAAGCTGTGGGATGGTATCTCAAAAGTTCTCAATGACTGTCTCAAATAGTATCTCTTTCCCATCCCACTCTCCCTATTTTCTTCTTTTGTAACTTTGATTAGATGTAACTTTTTTCTAACTTTGATTAGATGTATTTGGACTATTCAGTCTATGTTTTGTGTCCTTTATTTGACCTTTCACATTATCTCTCTGTTTCCCATGCTACATTTTGGACAATTTCTTTTTATCCATCTTCTAGTTTCTAATTGTGTCATTGTTTCTAATCTGCTGATTGACCCGTTCTTTGAGGAATTTTTTTTCTTTTCTTTCCTTTTCTTTCCTTTTTTTTTAGACAGGGCCTATCTCTCTCTCTCTCTCTCTCTCTCTCTCTCTCTCTCTCTGTCACCCAAGCTAGAGTGCAGTGGCATCATCACAGCTCACTGGCAACCTCAGACTGCTGGGCTCAAGCTGTCTTTTTGCCTCAGCCTCCCAATAAATAGCTGGGACTACAGGCACCTGCCACCATACCCAACTAATTTTTTTTATTTTTTGTAGAGATGAAATCTTGCTATGTTGCCCAGGCTGGTCTCAAACTCCTGGCCTCAAGCAACCCTTCCACCTTGGCCTTCCAAAGTGCTAGGATTACAGGTGTGAGCCACAGTGCCTGGCCAAGTTTTTTATTTCAATTATCATATTCTTCGTTTGTAGAAGTTTTAGGGTTTTTTAATCTCCTTTATTGTTTTTATGGTCTCTCCTCACTATATTTCAAGCCTTTATTTCCTAAAATACATTAAACATAACTATTTTATATTATCTGACTGATGATTCTATATTTAAGGTCATTATGGGTCTGATTTAGTCATTCATTATTTCTACTGTTCTCACTCATAGTGCCTGCTTCCTTGGAGAGAGAGAGAAATTGTGTGTGTGTGTGTGTGTGTGTGTGTATTTTAACTGTGACCTTATATTGCTTGAACCTTTTTTGTATGGAAACTCTTTGGAGCCTCTCTCCTAGAGATGATTTGTGTTAGCCTGGAGATACCCTGTTGCCTGTTGCCTGTAGCCCTGTTGCCTGGAGATGCTACCAACCCAAGACCACTTTATTTTTTGAGACAGAGTCTCACTGTGTTGCCCGGGCTAGAGTGCCGTGGCATCAGCCTAGCTCACAGCAACCTCAAACTCCTGGGCTGAGGCGATCCTCCTGCCTCAGCCTCCCGAGTAGCTGGGACTACAGGCATGCGCCACCATGCC
>CAUYRT010071652.1:0-49384 GCA_963574885.1 Lepilemur ruficaudatus
CTCCCAAGTAGCTGGGACTACAGGCATGAGCCACCATGCCCCGCTAATTTTTTCTACATATTTTAGTTGGCTAATTAATTTCTTTTTATTTTTTTTAGTAGAGACGGGGGTCTCGCTCTTGCTCAGGCTGGTCTCGAACTCTTGCTCAGGATTTTTTTTTTTAAGTGAGCCAAAGTGGTTTCACTTTACATGTTAGAGATTTTGACAGCCTGTTATAGGCTTAATAACATATTATCTGTAATTTAGGTCAGGTAATTTTAGTTTGCAACTAATCATGATTAAATATATGTTGATTATTAATAAGATGATTACTCTCATATATAGCTTTTTCATACAGATACTATATTACTCTGATACTCTCACCTAGTTTTGTGGTCTGTTCAGTGATGTAAGAGTACTGTTGACCTGCACATGGATTTTGTTTGGTCTATACAGTGTTTTTGAAAATTTTGAATTAGTTGCACCAATTAAAAATTGGGAGATTGCACGAAATCTGGATTCGTGACTTTTTTTTTAAAAGTCATCACTAAACCTACTTGTTCATTTTAGCAGTAATTGGTTGGCTCCAAGAAATGGCTACCTCTTCCGTCCTTCAGGGGGTTGTGAATAGCTTCCAAGTGGCCTCCTGCACTCATCTACCTGTCTGGCTGACGTCTGTAGGCATTTGTGATTTAGGGCATCTGTATTTTTGTTATTTTAGATTTAGACTATTCAGATGTCTGAAATCGAGATTTTGTTTAAAGAAAATATAAACAAGGTTATAACTAAATTGAAAAATGGGCAAAGGTTTTAAATAAGCAATTCACAGAGGAAAACTTAATGGCGTGTGTGTGTGTTTGTGTGTGTATAACACACATATACATATGAAAAAAATGCTCAGTAACCAGTGTTACTCGTAATCAGGGAAATTCTAATTAAAACAACAATGAAATATCATTTAACACCCATCAGATTGTCAAAAAATTTTAAAGTTTTTAGAAGATGCTAAAAGTGGGATTAATTTATTCTTTGCTCATGAGAGTGTCAATTGATACCAATCTGGAGGATAATTGGCAATTCTTGGTAAAGTTGAAAGTATATGTCCTACAACCCAGAAAGTCCACTATTAGGTTTCTTTCCCTAGAAAACCTCTTATGTATACAGAAGAAAACATGGACCAAGATTTTTTTTTTTTGAGACAGAGTCTCACGGTGTTGCCTGGGCTAGAGTGCCTTGGCGTCAGCCTAGCTCACAGAACCTCAAACTCCTGGGCTCAAGCGATCCTTCTGCCTCAGCCTGCCAAGTAGCTGGGACTACAGGCATGCGCAACCATGCCTGGCTACCAAGATGTTTATTGTAGTACTATTTTATTTAAATAAACAAAAAAGTTATTTAAACAAAGAGGAAATAACCTTACTTCTTTCAGGAAGAGAACTGATAAATAACTGATTTCTTTGTAGAATGGAATACTATTATGCAGTTAAAGTTAGTGAATTAGATCTGCATCAGCATTAACCTGTCTCAAAAGTGTTATGTGAAAAAAGCAAGTTGCAAAAGATTATACACATTTTGATACCATTTGTGTAAGATTATAAAACATTGTTTGCAGATCCTTATATATGTAGCAAAAGTGCTAAAACATACATGGAAAAGATAAACATTAATCTTAGGGTAGTGATTATCTCTAGGGCATGAGGGAGAAAGGAAGGGGCTTTCATTATATCTATATTTTGTTTTTTTAGATCCGAAGCAAATAAAACAAAGTCTTAAAAATTGATTTAATTGTGGTGGGTCATCAGTATCTGTTACATCTGAAATATTTCTTTGGGAAAAGAAAAATTTAAGGAGTGTTACTTATGAAGTTTTGACTTTATAGTTCATGCTATCAGCCTTCTTCCTATGTTGTCACAGAAGGCCTCATTGTGAGTTTGATGTGCGGGTTAAAATATATTATTGCAATATGTAAGAAATGTTTCTGAATTAAAATTTTTTGAAATTAAAATTTTTTTTATTTTTTAAAATCAAGATTTAGGTAGAAAAAAATGCTTTTATTTGGCTCATTGGTCAATATTAACATATAAGTGGTCTGAAATACTTAAACATTCATTATTGCTTTTAATATAATTTGGAAAATGTGAGTTGCTTTGGATTATTAAAACTACTCATTTATTTCTACCATTGATGCTTAAATACTCAGTGTAGGTTTTTAAAAATTGCCAGTGACATTAGTCCAAAATGAGGGTGTATGTATATTATTAATCTAGGCTGTTTCTGACACTGCTGGTTTTTCTTTTCCCTTTAGGTGAGGCAGGCGACTAATCAGATTGTGATGAATTGTGCTGATATTGACATTATTACAGCTTCGTATGCACCAGAAGGAGATGAAGGTGAGTGTTGTTTTCCATTTTAGTTTGCTGTTTATATGTATGTATGTGATATGTGTGCGTGTATAATATATACACTTTCAGATTAAGACATCAGTGTTTGTTACTTAATAGGTAATTTCTTTAGCTATTTATGGGACATATTTAAATAGTATAATATAACTATATGATGAGATAAAGGAAATATCATAATTTAAATTCTACTTTCAACAGTAACTTATGTTGTGCCCCTAGGCAAATCACATTTTCATAAAATGTGTAAAATGAATATAATGACATGCATAATAAAGTTGATGAGTTATTTAAAAAATTAAGTACTTTAAACTTGAAAGGTTCATCAAGGGGGCTTAGTTTATATGTTTTTTTTTCCTCTTGAACTATAGATTAAAGTTGAGATAATAAGTCTTACTCATAATTGGGACAAAAATATTTGCTTTATGAGATCCAATATGAAGGTTAGAAGCTAGCTGATGGAGTTAATTACAAGGGAAGAATATGTTAAAAAGAAAGATGGTATAGAATGTGTGAGAACTCTGTTAGCATCTTTAAAATGAGAACTCTTCCGCTGGGTGCAGTGGCTCATGCCTGTAATCCTAGCATTCTGGGAGGCCGAGGCGGGCGGATCACTCAAGGTCAGGAGTTCAAAACCAGCCTGAGCAAGAGCGAGACCCCGTCTCTAGTAAAAATAGAAATAAATTAATTGGCCAACTAAAAATATATAGAAAAAAATTAGCCGGGCATGGTGGCGCATGCCTGTAGTCCCAGCTACTTGGGAGGCTGAGGCAGTAGGATCGCTTAAGCCCAGGAGTTTGAGGTTGCTGTGAGCTAGGCTGACGCCACGGCACTCACTCTAGCCCGGGCAGCAGAGTGAGACTCTGTCTCAAAAAAAATAAAAAATAAAAAAATAAAATAAAATAAAAAATAAATAAAATTTAAAAAAAAACCTAAAAATAGAAAAAAAAATTCTATAGTCCCCCTATAGGATATATCTCATAATGCCTACCTAAAAAATCATTAAGCAGAATAAGGAGAATGGGAAAATGTCCCAGAAGCCAAAGAAAAACAAAGGAAAAGGGAGCAACTCCCAAGGCCTAATAAACGTTCTTTACCACAATATACAGGGCCCTCACAATATCTTGCCAGGGGGATTTCAAAATTTCTATGTCATGGTGATAACTATTACAGCTGACAACTTAGAGTTGACTTTTATTATGGTTTCCCTGTCCCTGGGCAATCATTGCACGTGGTACAAATATCTACCTTTTAAGTTCACATATCTCTGGGACAAGAGTAGGAACACACTGCAACCTGAGGTACAGATTACTTCAAATCACCTCATGATGAGGAGATTACAGTGCTAAGACATATTAGACTGTTACCTGGGTAACATTTTTTTGTTCTCAAAGTGAAGTTTACCAAGCAAGTGCAGAATAAATCCAGTATTTGAGACCAGAGAGGTGACTTATGGTTGATGTTAGTAGCATTCAGTACGTTCTTTATCCTTCTTCTACATGAACATGAACGAAATGCAATTCCTAAACCTCCCGACGTTTCAGAAGGCCATGTGATTAATTTACCTTGCCCAACTTATCATCAGGCATTTAAGAGCTATTGCATGATTTTCAATGAACTCTATCATAGTGATAATGAACAATAAAGCTTTATATTGTAGAGATGAGTGCAGTGGCTCACATTGTAATCCCGATGACATGGGAGGATCACAAACTGGGAGTTTGATCCCAGCCTGGGCAACACAGTGAAACCCTACCTCTAAAAAAAATAAGAAAACTTGGCTGGGCATTGGTGGTGAACACCTGCAGTCCCAGCTACTTGGGTAGCTGAAGCAGGAGCCCAGGAGTTCAAGGCTATACTAAGTTATGATCACACCACTGAAATCCAACCTGGGAAACAGTGGGAGAACCTGTCTCTTTAAAAAAAAAAAAAAATCACAAACACCTTATGTTGTGATAAAATCAGCAAGAAATACTACTGTCTTCTGTGACATTAGGCCCATGAGTTACTGCCATGACCACAGGACCCTTAACAATCTGTTGGACAGTCTCCATGCGAATTACACACTTACAGTTTTAAGGTACTGAGATTATAAATTACTCTTTCCTGAACTGACTGATCTATCCACATATTCTTTCAAGTGCGTATCTATCAATTAATCCATTTTACATCCACCTTCTGCTCATCTTGCATTCTCAATTTAGCTGTCAAAAATTTTTTTAGTCCTTAATCCTCTTGTGTATGTGTGTGTATACATATAAAGTTACACATTCATATAAATACACCATCTTCCATATTATATTCTATTTATCCTTATCTCTGAATTCCATCAAAAATACATTTCTGGATCTATCCATCCATCCATTAATGCACACATACAGTCATCCACTTACACATCATCCATTTTTGACTCCATTAATCTTCCCCAATTGATACCCACTTATACATTCCTTGTTGTATCTACTAATTTATCCATCCATTCTGGCATTTATTCAGTCATACAAGGAAGCAATTTACCATTGGCCAATTGTACTCATTGATAAAAAATATACTGGCCGGCTGGGCACGGAGGTCTTGGTACAGCTGTGAGTTTTACATAGATGCTAAATCTTTGCCTTAACTCATCTTTTTCCTGCTAATGGAGATCCAATCAGACTGGCCGCAGAGCTAACTTCAAATGACATTGTTATCTCCTAACATTAAAATTGTTAACATAGAATCTCGGATATCCTTTTTTATGAGTTCACAATACTTTTTTTGTTTTGTTTTGTTTTGTTTTGAGACAGAGTCTCACCCCCTCACCTGGGCTACACTACAGTAGCGTCATCACAGTTTGCTGCAACCTCAAACTCCTGGGCTCCAGAAATCCTCCTGCCTCAGCCTCCCTGATAGCTGGGACTACAGATACACACAGCATGCCTGGCTAATTTTTATATTTTTTGTAGAGCTGGGGTCTTGTTCTTGCTCAGGCTGGTCTCAAACTCCTGGCCAGAAACAATCTGCCTACCTCGGCCTCCCAAAATGCTGGAATTACAGGCAGGAGCCATCACATCCTGCCTGTATATTAACTTTAAACTCTTCTTGCTGTATATATCCTGAGAAATCGATAAAATTATTTCTCCATTTGGCTAACAATTTCCCCCATTAATTGCAGATAACATTGTAACACTTTCTATTTCTCATGCAATTGAGTCAACTTAATGATTTTCTATTCTATTGTATAATTCTGTGTATAAATGTACCATCGATATGATTCTAATTGCATACAAAGCTAACATCTGTGATACCTAACCAAGGCACCATCAGCATTCCTAATTTTTACAGTCTTACTATTCTTCAATATTTACTCTTCCAAAGAAACTTATAATCAAAATGTTTAGTTATAGAAAATTAATTTTAGGAAAAATGAAATTATAAATCAACTCATAAAGAACTGACACTTTTATGATATTGAATATTCATACCAAACTTAAATGGTGTCAAATTATCACTGCCAACTTTAAGAAATAAATTTTGAAAAATATCAAGTATGAACTGCTTTTTGCTGTGACAGGCATGAGGCACAGTTATACAGAAAGAACAAAATTTGTCTGTGCCTCATTTTTTTCCCATGTAAACATACAGACTGTCCTTGAAGAACTAGACAGGGCCACACTCTATCCCCCAGGCTAGAATGCAGTGGCCTGATCACAGCTAATTTCAGCCTTGAAAGGCTGAAAGCTTTCAGCTAAAGCAATGCTCCTGCCTAAGCTTCCTAAGAAGCTGTGATTACAGACATGAACCACCATTCCCATCTAATTTTTGCTGTTGTTGCTGAGAATGCATACACATTATAAAGTATATGTTTGCATTCTCATAATGAAATATCATCAT
Source organism: Lepilemur ruficaudatus (assembly GCA_963574885.1). NCBI lineage: Eukaryota > Metazoa > Chordata > Mammalia > Primates > Lepilemuridae > Lepilemur > Lepilemur ruficaudatus. Next base: position 6,249 of record CAUYRT010071652.1, read on the forward strand.
TATATTAAAACTACTTGTTGAATTGCTCCCCTTTAACATTATATAATGATGCTCTGTCTTTCTTCACCTTTGTTGGCTTAAGGTCGATTTTACCTGATATGAGAATGGCTATACCTGCTCTCTTTTGAGTTCACTTTGCATGGGATATTTTATTTCCACCCTTTCAGGTTGAGTCTGTGTCCTTGAGGTTTAGACAGCAGATTCTTGGTTTGCGTTCTTTCATCCATTCACCAAGCCTATTACTTTTGAGAGGAGCATTCAGTCTGTAAGGGAGAATTTTTCCACTGCCTTCCTAATAGTAGCATATCTGCAAAATAGCATGACCAAGCAACTATAGAGTGACCTCTGACTAGATATCAATCTTGCGCATAACTGCAAAATAGCACAACTAAGCAAATATAGAGTAACATTTAACTATATCTCAATCTTGTGCAGATTTCGTAATTATTTGCTTCTGTAACTACCAGCTTCCTCCTAACAAAATATAAAAGCCACTATGCTTTGACCCCATTTTGCTCAGAATTTGGAGGCAAGACCCCTGAGCCCGTCGGAGTAATAAAAGCCTGTTTTGCAGTACTCTCCTGTGGCTCTCAGTTTGTTTCCCAGTCCAGTTTGCTGTAATATGTTAACATTAATTGATAGCATTTATATGTGGGATATTGGTCTGTTCACCCTCTTGGGTAGTCCCTTGGAGCTCTGTAATAGCTCTTGTTCTATTATTTTATAAGAATTGTGAGGTATGGGGATTTTTTTAGGTGATTTCACACTGTTGGGTATCTGTTGTGCTGATTTTTGTGTAATGTTATTCTAAGTATTTTGTGCAAGGTGGTCTGGTCATTCACAAGTTCCTTCAGTGTAGAATAAAACTAGAAATCAATCACAAGAAATACACTCAAACCTAAATAAAGTAATGGAAATTAAACAACCTGCTGTTGAATGCTTATTGGGTCAAGAATGAAATTAAGATAGAAATCAAAAAATTCTTTGAACAGAACAACAAAGGGGACATAAGCTGTCAAAATCTATGAGACACAGCAAAAGCATTTCTCAGGGGAAAATGCATAGCCTTAAATGCTTACATAAAGAAAGACACAAAGATCACAAATTAACAACCTAATGTCACACCTCAAGGAAATAGAAAAGAACAAACCAAACACACAGCCAGCAGAAGAAAAGAAATAATGAAAGTCAGAGCAGAGCTAAATGAATTGAAAACCAAACAAAAAATTACAAAGAATTAATGAAACAAAAAGTTGGTTCTTTGAAAAGATAAACAAAATTGACAAATCCCTTGTTAGAAAGAAAAAGAACCCAAATAAGCTGAATCAGAAATGAAAAAGATGACATTACAACGGATACCCCAGAAATAAAAAGTATCATCAATGAATACTATGTAAATCTCTAGGCTTATAAACTAGAGAAAGTAGAGGAAACGGACAAGTTCCTGTAAACACACAACCTCCCAAGACTCAACCAGGAAGAAATACAACTCCTGATCAGACCAATAATGAACAGTGAGATCAAAACAGTAATTAAAAACCTCCCAATTAAAAAAAGGCCCCGGACCACACGGATTTACAGCTAAATTCTACCAGATCTACAAAGTAGAGCTGGTACCAATAAAATATAAATTATTTCATAAAATTGAGAAGGAGGGAATCCTCCCCAAGTTATCTATTAAACCAGTATTACCTTAATACCAAAGCCAGGAAAGTTAACAACAAAAACAAAACAAAACAAAAAACTGAAAATATTCCTTATGAATACAGACACAAAAATCCTCAACAAAATACTAGCAAACTGGCCAGGCATGGTGGCTCACACCTGTAAAGTTAGCACTCTGGGAGGCTGAGGTGGGTGGATCGCTCAAAGTCAGGAGTTCGAAACCAGCCTGAGCAAGAGCAAGACCCCATCTCTACTAAAAATAGAAAGAAATTAATTGGCCAACTAAAAATATAGAAAAAATTAGCCGGGCATGGTGGCACATGCCTGTAGTCCCAGCTACTCGGGAAGCTGAGGCAGAAGGATCACTTGAGCCCAGGAGTTTGAGGTTGCTGTGAGCTGATGCCATGACACTCTAGCCTGGGCAATAGACTGAGATTCTGTCTCAAAAAAAAAAAAAAAATACTAGCAAACTGAATTCAACAGCACATCAAAAAAAGTAATCCACCAGGACCAAGTGGGCTTCATCCCAAGGATGCAAAGATAGTTAAACATACATAAATCAATAAATGTGATTCACCACATAAACAAACAAACAAACAAAACTATATGATCATCTCAGTAGACGCAGAAAGCCATTCAATAAAATCCAGCACAATTTAATGATAAAAACCCTCAACAAACTAAGCATAGAAGTAACATGCCTCAAAATTATAAAAGCCATATAAGACAAACTCACAGCCCATATCATACTGAATGGGGAAAAGTTGAAAGCATTCTCCCTAAGATGTGGAAAAAGACAGGATGTCCACTGTCACCACTTCTATTCAACATAGTGCTGGAATTCCTAGCCAGAGAAATTGGGATAGTGGGAAAAAGGTGTCCAAACTGGGAAAAAAGAGGTCAAACTATCACTTTTCTCTGATGATATGATCTTGTTTCTAGAAAACCCCAAAGATTCCATTAAGTGTCTCCTGGAATTGATAAATTGATAAAGTCAACAAAGTCTTAGGATACAAATCAATGTATATAAATCAGTAGCATTTCTATATAGCAATCACAGTAAAGCCCAGAGTCAAATCAATGACTCAATACGATTCACAATAGCTACAAAGAAAATAAAATACCTAGTATTATAATTAACCAAGGAGGTGAACGATCTCTATGAGAACTACGTAACTGTGAGGAAAGAAATAACAGAGGATATAAACACATGGAAAAACATATCATGCTCATGGATAGTTACAGTCTACATTTTTAAAATGTCCACACTACTGAAAGTGATTTACAATTCATTGTAATCTCCATCAAATTACCAACTTCATACTACACAGATATAGAAAAACAATTCTATGCTTTGTTTGGAACCACAGAAGAGCTCAAATAGCCAAAGCAATCTTAAGCAAAAAGACCAGGTCTGGAGGTATCACATTACCAGACTTCAAACTATACTAAAAAGCTATAATAACCAAAACAGCGTGGTATTGGTACAAAAATAGAGACATAGACCCATAGAACAGAACAGACAACCCAAATATAAAATCATCTACCTACAACCAATTGATGTTCATTCAAAGAGACAACAATGTACACTGGAGAAAAGAAGACCTATTCAATAAATGAATAGGAAAAGTAGATAGCCACATGCATCAAAATGAAATAAGACCCATACCTCTCACCACTCACAGAAATTAATTCAAGATGGATAAAAAGACTTAAATATAAGGCATGAAACAATAAGAATTTTAGAAGAAAAGTTAGGAAAAACTCTTCTAGCTCTCAGCATAGGCAAAGAATGTATGACTAAGACCCCAGTGGCAATAATGCCAACAACAAAAAATAAAAATTATGTTTGATTAAACTAAAAGGCTTCTGCACAGCTAAGAAAACAATCAACAGAGCAAACAGACAACCTAAAGAATTGGAGAAAACATTTGCAAGTTACATATCTGATAAAAGACTAATATCCAGAATTTACAACTAACTCAAGCAAATCAGCAAGAAGAAAACAAACAACCCTATTAAAAAGTGGGCAAAAGACATGAACAGAAGCTTCTCAAAAGAAAACAAATGGACAATAAGCATATTTTAAAAAGCTTGTCATTAAGCATCAGGGAAATGCAAATTAAAAACACAAAGAGATATCCTTCCCCAGTTAGAGTAGCTTTCATAAAAAGTTCAAAAAGAACAGACGCTGGCCTGGATGCCAAGATAAAAGAACACTTATACATTGTTGGTGGGACTGTAAATTAGAACAACCCCTATGGAGATTCCTCAAAGAACTAAAAGTAGACCTATGATTTGATCCAGCAATCCCAGGATTGGTTGTCTATCCCAAAGGAAAAGAAGACTTTTTATCAAAAAGACAAATGAAAAAAAAAAAAAAGACAAATGAACTCAAATTGTCATTGCAGCACAATTCACAATTGCAACAATGTATACTTTACTTAATACATTTTTGATCATCTTTTATATTTTATTTTAAAATAGACACATTTAAAATAACAAAGAATTCAACGAAATAATCCTCCCGGATTGACTGGCTTCACTAGAACGTCTATAAGCCATGAAGACTAATTGACAGGTGCTATGCTCATAATTGAGTTCTAAGTCCCCCTGCCTGACTGGTGCCACTACCCCACGAGTCTGGTTGGCAAGTTTATGGGGGTTGAGTATGCCAATCTGTTATCAACTTTTGACAATAGTGCACTGTGTTTCTGTTTAAAGTGGAATTTGTGAATATTTGCACAGCTCAACAGTATTTTTTTTAATTCTGTCTGCTTAACAGCCCATTATGTCAAAGAAGATCAACAAAACACTGAAGGAAGAAAACATTTTTTAATGAAACTTAGGAATTGCAATATTATTTTGTTTCTTGTGAAGATTACATGATTTGTTTGTTTTGTGATACCGCATAGACTCATCTTATGCCCAAAGACACAAGTATGTTGAAAGAGGAAGAAAAAGGATGAACAATGCAAATAATAAGAAGAGAAGGTATGACTATACTATCTGACAAAACAGACTTCAAATAAATGGTTACAATGGACAAAGATGTACATTATATATTAATAAAAGGATGTATAGCAAGATAATAATTATTAAACATTTAGGCACCTAACTACAAACCATCAAAATATACAAAACAGAAAATGACAGAAAAAGGGAGAAATAGTTCCTCAATAACACATGTAGAGTCTACTCTTAATAATAGGGACAGCATCCATACAGAAAATAAGAAAGAAAACAGAGTCCCAGAACATCACAATAAACCAACCATATCTAGAAGACATAAACACAACAAAATAATATACATTCTATCAACAACGACAAAAGTATACATCCCCTCATGTGCACATAGGACATTTTCTAGAATATACCTAGTTATAACACAAATTTAAAAAGATAAATAGAAAGACAAAGCATCTTCTCTGACCACAAGATGTAGTTAGAAATCAATAACAAAAGAAAAACCCTGAAAAACTCCTAAATTTATGGAAATGAAAAAACACAAAAAGGCAGACCAAATAAGTTGAAAGGAAAATGAGAAAATGCTTAAAGAACAATGAAAATACAAATAATAAAAATGGGGGACAGAGTGAAACTACTGCTAAGAGGAAACTTATTTATACCTATAAACACTATCAGTTAAAAAAAAAAAAAAAAGAGGCCAAGCGCCGTGGCACATGCCTGTAATCCTAACACTCTGGGAGGCCTAGGTGGGTGGATTGTTTGAGCTCAGGAGTTCGAGACCAGCATGAGCAAGAGTGATACCCCATCTCTACTAAAAAAACAGAAAGAAATCAATTGGCCAACTAAAATATATTAAAAAATTAGCCAGCCTTGGTGGCTCATGCCCGTAGTCCCAGCTACTCAGGAGGCTGAGGCAGAAGGATTGCTTGAGCCCAGGAGTCTGAGGTTGCTGTGAGTTAGGCTGATGCCACAGCACTCTAGCCTGGGCAATAGAGTGAGACACTGTCTCAAAACAAGAAGGGGAAGGGAGGAAGGGGGGAAGGGAGGAAGGGAGGGAGGGAGGGAAGAAGGGAGGGAGGAAGGAAAGAATTCAACAGCCTAAATTTAAAAGGTAACGAACTAGAAAAACAACAAAGTAAACATGAAGAGACGAAAAAGGAAGAAAATAAAGATTGGAGTAAAGATGAAAAAACAGAGATTGGAAACAAAAGAGAGAAAAATCAATAAAACCGAGTTGGTTCTTTTTTTTTTAAAGATGCTCCATGATCATATACAATATTCTATAAAATAGAATAGTATAATAATATCTAATTGAACTACACTTTTCTTTATTGAAGTATACTTTACATATCATGCCTTTACTCCATTTTAAGTGTACAATTAAATGATTTTCAGTGAATTTACCGAGATGTACAATTAATCACATAAATCAGTTTTGGTTCTTTAAAAGCAAAAACCAACAAAATTGACAAACCTTTAGGTAGATGGACTAAAAACTAAAATAAAATAAATCAAAAAATTAAAGCAGACCCAAATTACCAGAATGAGAAATGAAACCTGATCCATTAATTCTATAGAAATTATAATACATCTACAAGAATTTTTATGTCAACAAATCGGATAGCTTAGACAAAATGCACAAATTCCCAGAAACATAGAAAACAAAAGCCTACAAAAACTAAACCCACAAAAAAATAAATAAAAGAAAACCTGAATTCTGAATAGATCCATAAATAGTAAGGAGATCAAACCAGTAATGAAAAATCTTCCAACAAAGAAAAGCTCTGGACCCGATGGCTTCTCTGGAGAATTCCACCATATACGTAAAGAGCTAACACCAATCCTTCTCAAACTTTTCTAACAAATTTTACTAAGGAGGAAACATTTTCACAAACTCATAAGGCCTGTTACCACAGAAAGATACAGATTAAGAAATGAAACATTAAACACTCAAAAAGATTAGGGACAGAAAGAAACTCCAGGGGGAGGGCAATATATGAAACCTAAACATTTGTACTCCCATAATATGCTGAAATAAATGAAAAAGAAGGAAACTCTATTAACACAGCAAAAGCCATGTGTGAAAAAATACAGAAGGAGCATCATTCTCAATAGTGAAATATTAAAAGCTTTCCCTCTAAAATTAGCTACAAAGCAAATATGCTTGCTTTTGCAACTTCTATTCAACATAGTATTACAACATAGTATTACAAATCCTAGCTAGAGCAATTATGTTAAGAAATAAAAGGAAAGAAAGAAAAGAAGAAGGAAGGAAGGAAGGAAGGAAAGGAAGCAAGGAGGGAGGGAGGGAGGGAGGAAGGGAGGAAGGGAGGAAGGAAGGAGAGAGAAAGACAGAAAGAAAAAAAGACAGAAAGAAAGAAAGAAATGGCATCCAAATTGGAAAAGAAGTAAAAAAATGTCTCTGGGCTGGGCGCAGTGGCTCATGTCTGTAATACTAGCAACTCTGGGAGGCCAAGGCAGGAGGATTTATTTTGTCTGAGCTCAGGAGTTCAAGACCAGCCTGAGTGAGAGTGAGACCCTATCTCTACTAAAAAGAACAATTAGCTGGGCATTGTGATATGCATGCCTGTAGTCCCAGTGCCTGTAGTCTCACTTATTTGGGAGTGGGGAAGATGAGGTAAGGAGTACAGCTTAAGCCCAGGAGTTGGAGGTTGCAGTGAGCTATGATGATGCCATTGCACTCTACCCCAGGCGAAAGAGCAAGACTGTCTCAACAAGTATCTCTGTTGGCAGCTGCTAAGACTTTATAGGTTAAAAATACCCATAACATTCTACCAAAAATAAAGTTACAACTAATAAAGAAATTCAGTGAAAGAGAAGGCTGTGTATTCAACATATAAAAATCGGTTCTATTTTTAAAAAACTAATAACAAACAATTCAAAAAGGAACAATTCCATGTACAATACCATAAAAGAATACTTAGAAACTAACTTAACCAAGAAGGCAAACAATTTCTACAATGAAAAGTACATTGCTGCAAGAAATCAAAGACAAAAAGATATCCTATCTTGATAGACTGGAAGACAATATTATTAGCATATCAATACCACCCATAGCAATATACAGATTTAATCCCTACTAAATTCCCCATGATGTTTCTGAGAGAAACATAAAAAAAATCTTAAAATTCACGTGGTGTATCAAAGGACACGAACAACCAAAACAATCCTGAAAAAGAACAAAACTAGAGGAGTCACACTTCCGAATTTCAAAATGTTCACTACAAAGCTACAGTAATCAAAACACTGTGGTACTGCCATAAAGGCAAACATATACTGACATAAAGGCAAACACATAGTATAAGGAAATAGAACAAAGAGATTCAGTATTACACCTTTACATAAATGATCAATTTATTCTCAACAACTTACCAACACCATTCAAAGGGGAAAAGACAAAGTTTTCCACAAATGGTGAAGGAAAGAGTGGATATCCACATACAGAAGAATGAGGTTAGACCCTTACCTTACAGCGTACACAAAAACTAACTCGATGTGTATCTATGACCTTGTAATATTTACAACTATTAAACTAAGAAAATATAGGGCTAAAAGCTTCATGACATTTTTTATTTAGCAATGATTTCTTAAGCATCGCACAAAATATGCAAGCAATGACAGAAAAAGTAGACAAACTGGATTTCACAAACATTAAAACAAAACAAATAAAAAATTGGAAAGGTTTTAAATAAACATTTCTCCAATGATATACAACTAGCCAGGCACAGTGGTGCACACCTACACTCCCAGTTACTCAGGAGGCTGAGGCGAACGAATTGCTTGAGACCCTCTCTCAATATAAAACAAAAAATGGGGAAAAATGTGTACAGATTTTTAGTAAGTATATGAAAATATGCTCAAAATCATGTAATCACTGCAAAAATTCAAGTAAAAACTACAGTCTACAGTAAAATTACACCTCATAGCTATACGGACAGCTACTTCCAAGAAAACAGAAAAGAAAAAAATGTTATGGATATGGAACAACGGGCACCCTTGTGCTGTTAAGTGGAAATGTATAATGATACAGCTACTGTGAAAAAACAATATAACAGCATAATTTTTCCTTAAAAAATCAATAAAATTACCATATGATCCATCAATTCCACTCCAGATAACTTAAGACCAAAGACTCAAAAAGACATCTGTACACCCACGTACACAGCATTAATACCAATAGCTTAAAAAAGGAAACAAGTGCCCATCAATGAATGAATGGATAATCAAACTGTGGTATATATATATATATATATATATATATATATATATATATATATATATAAAATGCATTATTATTCAACCTGAGAAAAGGTCATTCTGACAAATGCTACAACATGGAAAAACCTTCAGCATATTATGCTAAGTAAAATAAGGACGTCACAAAAAGAGAAATATATAGCTTTCGATTGTAAGTGAGAGAAAACAAAAAAAAAGAGAAATATAAAGTTTCCACTTAGATACCTATAGTAGTGAAAATTAGAGACAGAAATTAGAATTATGGTTACCAGGGTCCGGGAAAAGAGGACATGGGAAGTTATTGTTTAACAGGTACACAGATTCAGATTTTTAAGACTGAAAGAGTTCTGGGGAAAGATGGTAATGATAACTAGACAACAACATTAATGTACTTAATATCATTGTACTGTATATGTAAAAATTGTCAAGATCATAAATTTCATGTTCCTTATGTGTATTAAATCACAAATAAAAAATGGGAAAATGCTAGTACACATTCATCTACTTTCTGTGAGGGCTTTACAAACGTGATAATCTAAAAGAAATTAACATTCCTAGCAATCATCTCTTTCTTTCTAAATACCAATTCTCCATAGTTAACTAGGTATCCAAGGAGAAATGGCTGGTTCCACAATTGGAGCAGGGTAATACAAAAATAAAAACGGACACTGTTTGTGTGGCTACAAAATAAGGTAATGTTGAAAAGACAAAGGAGCCAAATTAAGAAATCCCTAGAAAGCTATCTGATCAAAATAAAAATGATATTGAATTTAATGCCTAGAATAAAGCAAACACCCATGTGTCCACATTTAAATGAATAAATAATTGAACATAAAGGGATACGAGACAACACTTCCTTAGAGTTCAAAATTCCAACTCTGATTAATAAAACATACAATCATGGCGAGGTGCCTCATGCCTATAATCCTAGCACTCTGGGAGGCCAAGGAGGGAAGAAGATTACTTGAGCTCAAGAACTTGAGACCAGCCTGAGCAAGAGCGAGACCCCCCCCCCGTCCCCTGTCTCTACTAAAAAAAAAAATAGAGAAATAAATTAGCTGGGCACGGTGACACATGCCTGTAGTCTCAGCTACTTGGGAGGCTGAGCCCAGGAGTTTAAGGTTGCAGAGAGCTATTATGATGACATCACTGCACTCAACCCAGGGCAACAGAGCAAGCCTCTGTCCCATAAATATACATATATAAAACATACATACATACATAATACAATTCTTAGAAATTAAAAAATAATCATCTGGCAACCACCACAGTAGTTATAATTGCAGACAAAGACATCAATGCAGGCTAAAATGAGTAGACTAAAGTATAATGACAGGCCAAGCATGGTGGCTCATGTTTGAAATGCCAGCATTTTGGAAGACTGAGGTGGAAGGACTGCTTGAGCCCAGGAGTTCAAGACCAGCCTGGGCAAAATAACAAGACAACTCTATAAAAGAAGAAAAATAAATTTTAAAAAATAGCCAGGTGCTTGCCCCTGCAGTCCTAGTAGCCATGTGGGAGACAAAGGCAGAAGGATCACCTGAGCCCCATAAATTTAAGGACACAGTAAGCTATGATTAGACCACTGTATGCTAGCCCGGGAGACAGAGCAAATCCCTGTCTCTTTATAAAAAAAAAAAAAGTATAAACACAAACATTATTGGCAGTATTTCTCCAAAAGATACTTAAGTAATAAAAGTAACATCTCTACTAACATCATGTGCCCCCCTGGTGATGAACTGAGAAGAGCACAAAATCATTTCTATAGTGTTCTTGCCAAAAATATATAACACAAATCTAAAGAACAAAGAGCAGACAAAAACCATACTTAGCAACATTAACAATCAGATACTCTATAGACTATTCAAAATTAAAGATCATGAAAATCAAAGACCAGGGAAATGTTCCAAACAGCAGGCAGATGGTAAATATACGCAAAGTAGGATCCAGCCTTAAATTATGGAGCAATAAAAATGACAATAACACTGTGAATATGAATGAGGTGTGTGCCTCGGTTAAAACCAGTATATCAATGTTAATTTCCTGCTTTAGATAATTAGATGTTAATATGACAGGAAGGTCAAGAACAATATACAAATAACTACTTTAGTTTTAACACCTTTGTAAACATCTCATTATTTAAAAATAAAAATTTTTCAGAAATAATGCCAATATTACTTGCTTCCTATCTATATCATAAATCTCAAAAATTATTTCTGATAGACAATAAAACAACACAAAACCCTGAAAACAGAACAAATATAAAGCTGTTTGTTGAGGACCATCATTTCAGAAATTACAAACAAAATTATCACAACTATAATCAGGGGTATACGTTTAAAAATAAACTTAGCTCATTCATTCATGGTACAGAAGAATATTCAAGTGTAGAAAATGTTAAATATCAGACAATTTAAGGACAATTATTATAAACTATAATACAAAAAGACATTTTATTAATCCTGTCATTAAATTTGGTGAAAAGCCTTTAACAAAAGAAATTTTCCTAAAATGATAAATAAGAACATAACCTTGAACTAAGGAGATTCACATTAACAGTCCAAATGCCAAGGGCACTTTCTATTAATATGTCCATATATTCTAGAAATACTTACCAATGTACTTTATTCAAGATAATAAAAATATCACAAATTGTAAAAGAAAACCCTAATTTAGAAATTCAATGAAATACTACTAGAAAAGGTATGCAGAAATGGCTTTCATGTATCAATAAGAAAATAAGGTGAGTGAATGTTTCCAATCACTAACTTAACAAATTCCTATTAAATGCCTAGAAATGAAAAAAATATTTTAAACTTTACTAGCAGTATACCAACATAATTATTTGATTAAAAATAGAAAGACATACCTTGTAGTTGGATAGGAGGACTCAATTTTAAAGAAATTTAATCTCTCCTAATTAATCTACTAAATTTGGTGCAAATGAAATTAAAACTGCATTTTTTTCCAACTTGCAAAATTATTGTAAGCATCAATTGAGAGAAAAAAATGCGAATAAGACAGGGAATATTCTGAAAAAGAAGAGAAATGAGATAGAGCTCAATGGAATAGATAAGACAGTAAAAATTATCAGTAAAGTGTCAGTGGAAGGCAAAGCAAATGCAGTAAATTATATGTGGGGACTGTCTTTATGATTATGACTTAAGTGTTATCTTTACAAGCCAAAATAATTTGAATTTTCAATGCATTAACACCACAGAATGGAAAAATAAATGACAAAAATAACAGATGAAATACAGAAAACAATACAAATAAATTAATGACACTAATGTAAATGTATTGAAAGAAAAACACAAAACTCAAAAGATATATAACAGAACATAATTATATTTCAATACATAACTTCTGTACAATCAAAAAAATAAAACACCACAGTAAAATAAACAAGAAAAAACATGGTATTTAATTTGCAATGCTTGACATAATGTTAACATCCTTATCATAAATGAGCTCTTAGAAATCAGTAACAGAGAGACTACTATTACAAGGGAAGTGAAAATAAAAGGAATAGAGGAAAATTAACACAAGTAATAAGGCTATATTAATATGATGGAGCTTAACATCATTAATTGATAAAAAAACAATTTCTTTGTATAATATTACATTATCAATGATTAAAAATACTGACATCTAACACTTGTACAATTTTAGGAAGTATGGGAAGTTTACTTAATATATATTAATAGGTATTTTATATACTTGGTCCCTACAGTTACAATCCATAACAATTGTTTCAACACAGGGGTTGGATGAATTCAAACTTACAGAAGCATGTTCACTACATAGAAAATCTGTAGTTAATATATTATTGCCCAAAAAACTACTTATGTACCAACTTTTTAATAAAAAAAATAGATTGATGATAGAAAGAAAAAGACACTTAAGTAAAAATACTGTAATTTATAAAATTTCATATCCTTTGTGTTCTTGAAGATTTGTCAGTTTTAAATTTATCCTGTGATTAGTGAAAACTATAAATATATACACTTCATACTTATGAAAGAACTGAGATGAAGCCCTTTTAATTCCACCATCCCGAGCTCCTTTGTACAATAATGTCTGAGTCATTCCAGCTCCTAAGATTTAGTCCAACAGCAACGATGAAGACAATCGTGCCTAGTTAAAATTCACTTCTATGACACTCTTTAGGTAACTTTCCAAAAATTAGGTTTCTCATCTAGGATTTTTTTTTTTATATGAAAGGAGTGTTTTCTGCAACACACATAAATGAGAAGTCGTCTCTGTATATTATGAAGACCATACTTTGCTTTTTGGTGATGCTGGCAGTAGAAATAATGGCATACGTTCTTTTCAGTCATCACCTGAGAGAACACAGTAGGGAAAATGAGAAAAGATTAGAAGCCAACTTTATATCATCAATAAGGACTAATAAAATTTGTGACATGAAATACAACAACCATTCTATTATGAAGAAACAGCATGTGGATCAAAATTACTTTTGGAATTTTCTAACAGTAAGGTAGCCAAGTGTTAGCCTCTTTCCTTCGTACACTTTGCTAACACTGATCTCTCCAAAATTATCTTCACGTTATGTTTTCTGTCTTCTTTGTTTGCTTATTATCTCCATGTTATTCATTCACATACAGAATCATATGCAGTCTATATGCATTTCTGCACAAGAAATGTGAACAATGCCTAAACATTCCAATGAAAAATAACAAAAGAAGCTCAACCTACCTATTGAGAAAAAATAGTAACTATACTAAAAATGGAGAGGATACAATGAAACTCTGGAGAGGGTACAGCTCCCAACCTATCCTGGGTATTGACAGAAGTTCTGACCAACAGAACCCATGGATATAACACAATGGTCGTTATTTTATACCACTGTTTCAAGATAATTTGTTACATAGCAATATGTAATCAAACCAGATCCCAATTTGTCAACTACCTACCACAAAAAAGCCAAAAACCTTAAGAAAAACAGGATATATCAACTCCTAAGTAAATAAAGTACCCCTCCCCCATCAAATGTGTATTGAACTGCCCTTACAATCATACTGCTGAGGGAATGAAGAACACTTGAATGAGAATACTGCAACAGATCATTCACTGATAGCAGGTACCATTCTCTTGGGATTAAAAACAAAGATGACAAAAGTGTCCCTTCTTGGAACTATCACCTTCTGTAAAGGAAAAAAAAAAAAACACTATAAGGTGAGATACACACCAATCTGATGAAACAGCTAAGGTTAGCAGGTAAGTGAACATTCAAATTTGTGTTGACAATTCCTCATTTTCAAACCTGCAACAAAGTCAACTCTACAACCATAGTAATGACTCCTACTTTTCAATAACCGTATCTTTTGTGTTTCCATAAACTTTTTCCTTTATCATATCAAAAAACCATATTTGTGAAAATATGCATGCCAATTTCATAATTTCCAATAATTAGATACTTTATCATTTCCTTTATTAATTATTCTATCATTTTTGGTCATAAATAAGTAAATTAATTAAAATAACATGCATTCTATATATATACTTCATCTTTACTTTGGTAAAATATCTTTTTAAATAATTAATTCATTCACTAATTCCAAGGTAACCAAGAACAATGTGTACCGATATTATTTTCCTGAGCCTCACCTCAAAACAGCACCAGAATCATCTCACATATGGTCAGCAGTTAAGATATACAAAATAAGGCACTCCATAGGAAAGGGGATGGCCCCGATGATTTCCATTGTACTCAGGTAAACTATATATATGTTTGTGTGTGTGTGTGTGTGTGTATCTTTCTCTCATCATTATCAGCAGGAAAAAACAGTATCTAATATAGCAATATTTATATACAACTTAAGCACCAGAACATATAAATTAGAGTAACTTTGGGCTGGTCAGGCATAGTGAATAGAGAAGGTTACAATAAGTTCAACCAGCAACCCAACCTTTTCACACTTTCTTACCATTTTAAGCCATACCTTTTAGACAAATACTGAGAATATTACAATTTTTTCTATGCTAGTTTTGAATGATCTATAAAACCCTGAAGACCTACTTGAAATCCTTCAGACAGACTCAATAACTGTAAAAAGAAGATAAAAACCTATTCTCTATTTATACCCAATGCAATTAAGTATAACTTCCAACTCATCCCAAGACATACCTCTTGCAACATCTTGATATAGTCGGTATCGACAAATATGGCATTATAACTATGAAAATGTACTTTCTTCATAGAATATTTCAGTTATTATTACTTTACTCATTTGTTTCTCAACCAAAATACAAACATTTGGCACCTACCTCCAATTCCATCTTTTGCCTTCTTCCCACGGGTAATCCAATACTCTTTGTTTCATTGTAAGACTCAGCTGAACTAGCATATAAATCATATGTTCTTCATGAGATCATTCAAATACCATTCACGATGGTCACTGGGAATAAAAAATTGGATACAACAGGCCAATACTCCCACGATGCTGATGAGCAAGGATGAAGACAGGCACAAATTGCTTCTCTTTAACATTTCCTGTATTGTTTAAATGTTCATTTTTGAAATACGTTTTTAAAATTTCAAATGCAGAAAGTAGAAGCAGTCCTATCTTCATTTCTCTATATAGGACTGTTAAAACTTTGCCATCTTCTTCCAGACAATTTTCTTTTCATATAAATCATATATTCATTCTAGATTTTTGTCACATAGCAATATACAAATATGTAAGCTCTTTTAATTTTTACTCATGTATAAAAAATTCAAAAGAAAATGTTCAAATAATCACCACTCTCATCATGACATTAAGTATTAATTAGAATGTATTCCCCATGTATAATTCATATTTTTGTAATTAATCATTAAATTCCAATTAGAAAAACAAGAGGCATATATATACACCTCTGTAAACTGGCAATTAGTGTTTGCTTATAGAAAATGACATAATTTTAAATACCAATTTAGAAGACAAAAAAACACCCTTCCATATAAGCGTATTTTTTCACCAGTAGAATTACATCTGTGCTGCATAAGCTATAATCATTACAATCTTTTCTTTAGTAACAGATATTTCAGATATTCACATTATGTTTTTATACTCCACCTATAATGTATTTCTTTTTTTGTAATCTGAACTGGAATAGATAAAATCCCAGTATTAAACTATAACACTTAAAAAAATTTAAATACTTTCAATTTGATTGTCATTGCCAAATTCTCATTTAAAAATATGTACTGATTAGCAATTTGATCAACAGTGGATAGGATCTTTATAAGAAATTTTCTTCATTTACATTATAGGTAACAATGTATCTCTGATTGTCATCACATAACATAAAAATAAGTATTACAGGCAAGTTTTTATAAACAATCAGAAAAACAAAAAAATACTCATAATCACAATTGTTCTGTTCTCATATGGATATATAAATATGGAAAAAATATTAGAAAACAAGTGGTATGGGACTGCTCATTATTTAACATAAAATTAGCATACATTTAGATATAATATTATAGAAATACATGCAAGCTTAAAAGCCTCTTTTCCATAATTTATAAAATAAAAATAAATGTAAACCAGTAACCAAGAAATGAGGTTAATACCTTCAAAACAGGTATATATCTACACCATTAAAACTAATTACAGTTGGAGCACTATGTAGGTACTCTCTGGACTACTGTGACAGAGTAGGTTTTTGAATGTAACAAGATAAAAGTCAACTTGAGTGGTAATATATTTTGGGAAATCAGCTCACTACAAATTGTGACTGTAAATATTGTACTGTAAATGTTTTGTAGTTTTCCCCCAATAAAATTTAAAAAAATTAATTTTAGATGTGCATGCAAACATACATTTATAATATACATGCATTCATATAAATTTGCAAAAAGTAGATATAGCAAAATAACAACAACTTTAGCAATCTTCTACCACCCAACGTATCTCTGAATTAAAATGACAGTTCCCTTTCCCTCTCATGTTTTCCTCATCCTTTTAAAAGATATTAATAAAAATACATGCAAGGGTTTTTGTTTCCTTATTTGTGTAAGAATACAATGCACACAAAGAACAATGGTGGCTGTTCTTATACATGAGACCCTAACATTTGGGAAGACATAGAGGCATGGCACTCTATTGCTGTCCCCAAAACTTACAAACACAGCCAATTATTAATTACTTGCGTGAAACCAAAACATTTAGAAAAGCCAAATATGTTACAATGAAACATTTACAAATTTATACTTTGTTGAGACTCCATGCATCAAGAAAAGTTAGATCTTAAAAAAATGACAAATGTATTTGTTATTTACAAAGTGTCTTGAATGTTGTCATGCAGTCCAAGTAAATATAAAACTGTATAATTCAGAGGTAGAAGAAAATTTTGCTTATAAAAAACATTTGCTACAATGACTATAAAATTACATTAAGATAATGCCCTATCATCAATGTAACTACAAAGTTATATGACTTAGGTTTTTTATGTGTAATACAATCACTAAACAATGGGTGAAATATAATTTTTCTTTCTTATGAGGATTTGAAGTTAAAAATACATACCCTTAATTTTTTCCTTACCCTAACAACCCAAAAAACAGATACCAAAATATGTATACAATAAGAAGCCACAGTTTTATCAATTTCATTGTGAAGACATTTCAAAACAAGATGAAACCATGATATTTTACAATGACTTATATACAAAAGTATACTTCGTGAGACTCTATACATCTAGAAAGACTAGATGTTAAAAATTAAAATTTTGTATCTATTTACAAAGTTGTCTTGAGTATTGTCATGCAACCAAAGGAACACATACAGAACTTTGTATAGTTCCAAGAGGTAGTATAAAATCTCTTTAAGGAAGTCATTTATATCTTGAATGTTAACAGCAAAAAGAAAAGAAAAGAGGAAAAAGAAAAAGAGAAAGAGAAAGGAAAAGGAAAAAGAAAAAAAGAAAGAGAGGAAAAAAATAATTATGATATTAGGAAACTCAGTACCTCTACAGAAAGACAAAATTAATTTACATGGCATTTCATTATATATTCTATTACTATCTGATACAGTGACAAACTGTTCTTCCTATGAGAATGGGATAAATGCATAGTCATGTCATTTTCTCCTTCTAATATCCAAATTAATATATGATTAAGTTCTATATTGTTCATAAGCCTGTTTATCAATGATTTTGTTGCCACGATAATTGCCAAAGACAATAGTACTAAGAAGTTTATAATAAAGTATATGTAAAAGTATATTCTGCGAGACTCTCAATACATCTAAGAAATACCGTTTAAAACTGAATATTTCATGTGCCCATTATTTACAAAGTTGTCTTTGTTATTGCCATGCAACAAATGAACACAACCATATAACATACAGATCCTATAAAATGTTTTTAAGAAAAATGAATTGCATCGTTAACCTTAATACATCAGAGAAAATAAGATGCACCCTTCAGTAGAGAGGCTATTTTAACATAAAATGGGCCTGAACAGTTTAATGATTACAAAATAGTGCTCTAAATAAAAATGTGTGACAAAAAAAAACACTCCATGTCCCTCTTTAACATGACAGCATATATGCAATAACAAACATAAAAGCTCAAAGATGTGCAAGTGATTTGTCTTTAATAATCCCAATAATATGGCCTGGCCCATTGGCTCACGCCTGTAATCCTAGCACTCTGGGAGGACAACGTGTGTGGATCACTCAAGGTCAGGAGTTTGAAACCAGCCTGAGCAAGAGCAAGACCCCGTCTCTACTAAAAATAGAAAGAAATTAATTGGACAACTAAAAATATATACAAAAAATTAGCCGGGCATGGTGGTGCATGCCTGTAGTCCAGCTACTTGGGAGGCTGAGGCAGAAGGATCCCTTGAGCCCAGGAGTTTGAGGTTGCTGTGAGCTAGGCTGATGCCACGGCACTCTAGCCCAGGCAACACAGTAAGAATCTGTCTCAAAAATAAATAAATAAATAAATAAATCCCAACAATAAAATGAAAACTTATACAATGGAGAAATAACAATCTACTATCAAAAGAAAAATGTTTCTAGCCTCTATCATTCAATTTGTCAACTATATATGTGTGTGTGTGTGATTGTGTATGTGTATTTTTTAAGTTAAAATGTTATAGAGCATCTATGATAAATAAATTGGTTTAGTAGTAAACCCCAAGGAGATACCCACATAGAGCTCTTAAGTCATTTGCAAAAGTTAAACATTTCAACTTAAGTACAGTTTAACAAAGTGATGTTTGCAATATATACATGTCCATAATGTCTATAAAATCAAAAAATAAAAATAAAGAGGACTGTACACTCATCCCTCAGTATCCGTGGGGGATTGTTTCCAGGAATCCTGAAGGATTATACTAATTCAAACATACTCAAGTCTCTCACTCAGCCCTGCAGAACCCATGGATACGAAAACTAGGACCCTCAATTTATGTGGGTTCCCCATCCTGCCAATACTGTATTTTCCGTCCCCATTTGTTTGGGGATACGGAACCCCCCTACAGGAAGAGTTTAAATCTACATTGTTCAAAGCTCAACTGTACATTACAAAATAGCCAACATCCTTCCCCATATCCCTCCCAACAAACAAGTGAATACGTAAAGAAGCTAACCCCTTATATTATTAAAAATGGTTCTGATTTTTAAAATTATGCATATCAGCAATCTCTATATTTATATATACATATATATATTTAATACAAAGAAACAATATTTTAAAAATAAAACTTGAATATATACACAGCAGTGTAAAAATCCCACTCAACAATACAAATTTGGTCAACCATCTCATTTCAAGAAACATAAAAAGCTTGTGCCCTATATTTTTAAGTACAATATATTCACAAAATATAACAGAAATTTCTGCATATCTGAAAAGCAGATGATGTATGTATATGTACACACTAGAAGCTGAATAAACCTCACCATACACACCAAATGAAAAAAAAAAGACCACAGGGGTTAATATTTCTATTGGTAGAAAATCTTTTTCACCATCATATATAGTGTGTGTATGGTGGATGTTTCTACATACCTAAAAAACTCAGGTATTATACAAGATGTTTGTCTATTATTGACACTGCAGTCAAATGCTTTCCACCTCTGCCCTCCCACCCAACAACCCAATAAACACAGGTAGAGACAACGCACCAATTAGAATGCAACAAGAAAAAAATCAACATGTTTACAAATATGATCAGCAGTGTTTTCTACACTTTGACAAAGAATAGCCAATTTTAAAACTACAATAACCCCAAAACAAACAAACAAGAACCCTCAAATCCAAACCTAACAAATGCACAAAGATGTTACTCTATGGGCAAACCATGATTCTATCTTTTACAATGAAAATATATTTCCAAAAATATGATTGACAGAAATGACATGTTCAAAATTACCTTATACAATGACATTTATCTTCTATATACAAAGCAATGTAATAATATACACTGCATAACCAAATAAATCCCAAATAAACATGGCCTAGCAATCCAATTTAACAAAGTGTTTATGCCCTTGTCTAGTGGTTCATTATTAGCACAGTATATCTATCAACAATCTGTACACAGATGCTACAAAGCAAAAAGTAACATTTATCTCCATATATCTAGAAGCCACATATCCTCCAGCAACTTAATATTCCTATCCTATGCCTTAATAAGTGTTTCTTCATACACAGAGATATTATCTATATATAAACCTATATACATACAGGTTGTCAACAATCCCCATAAGTGAAAGACCAAACATTAATTTAAATCAAAAAGTCATACACAGTGACAATTTTATACACTATTCTAACAAAAACTCCTTTGAACTGCTTAATTATTTCTATACACATGTGATCTGAATATGGGAGAGGACCCATATATATGGGTCCTCTCCCATATTGGGGAGAGGACCCCAATATAGCTTTCACTGTATATATATTTATAAAACATACAGAAGTAATAGCTCCTATGCCTCAAAAAACATAACCATACTGCCTATATACACATAGTACAGAAGCATTACAGTGATCAGACCATTTCAAAAAAACTCAAGTTTGATACACCATTGCTAGCATCCCCATACAAACTCATAAATTGCCTCTACAAACAGAAATATTTTAAATCAAAAACAATTCATTTATAAAGTCAACTTCTATTGGCAAATGGAAATGTTTCTAACCTATTTGACCACATGGAGATTTTTCTGTTATTCAAATTGTATTTGTATATAAACCTATCTGAAAATCATAAACAAAGACCAACATTTCCACCATATTGCATGTCAGAAAAACACTGACATACTATATATATACATAGAGAGAGAGAGAGAGATGGATATATAGTATTATACTAGATATTTTACCGTAAGATCATTTTCTATTATACATACCACAACTTAAAAATTGAGCCCATACCATTGCATTTTGCAAACAAAACCAGTTCTATCCTAATAATTTATAGGTCTTTACAATGTTTATACATCTAGAAAATTAGAAGTATTTAACACTGTAACATTACTTTATACAGCAATATCCACCAGCAATGAATTAATATTGAGAGGTGATAATGAATTGTTCAATGTCAATTTAACAATCACACTGGCAGTAGGAGACAAGTCTACCTACTTAAATCAGGATATTTACAAAATATATGTAAGGCCTCCAACATCTTTGCATGGAGTAAAGCCTGGTGGGCATACAAAAACTGCCTCTGCACATATGCACACAGTACCTCAACACCCCCACACTCTTATCTCCTAAAACCTTATATTTGCCTAATATACACAAAGCTGTCTAGACTCTACTCTTCTCATCAACAAACAAAATCATAGTCTAATAATTTAGTCCCCTACCCCAAAATGCAAAATGTCAGCTATCATTCTATTCTTAAGATTTAGTAACATAGTCTCTTTGTCTCTTATATACTGAGCAATACAAAAGCCCACCCGACCCTTAAGTGTGCAAGTGTTCATACAGGTTGGCCTATTCTGCAATTCTATCATGAAAACGAAATCTTATGCTATACAAATTTTAACATAAAGACCACTGACAAAATAACATCTACATCCATGACTTCCATACACAGAGCAGCCTTAACAAGATTACTTAACAATTGTATATATAAGTTCTCCTAGAAAAAAACCCTAACAATAATTCAAAGGATTTTTAATGTATATCACTCTGAGGTATTCTAACTGCTCTGTTTCTATAATCATATATTAAAATATTTCTACATATCTTAGCAAACTCATTGTTAGCAATATCTATATATCAAAAAAATTTACAAATTATATTTGGAAACTTCATATACTGTATTATCAAATGCACATAAACAAGAATGACTTGTTTTTCTCTGATTAACATATATTTCCCCATGTCTTTTAGAAACACTGAAAAAGACACAACCCCTTACGTACCCAAAAACTTGAATAAAGAATTGTGTATAACTTAAAAAGATGACCAAATAATTCCTTTCTAAAATCTGTTGCAGAAGAAAATCTTATCAAATATGTGTGTAGAAACTTCCCTACGAAACCAGCTATTTTATTACGACAATCATTAAAAAAGCTTAATAGATTCATGTTCAAAAATCTAGCTATCTTTGAGGAATTAATTCCAACAAAGGTTAAGGGAAAAAATATACAATGAAACTATCACATGTCTAATTTCATTCCCTGGCTCTCCTATGGCACAATCAATAATTCATACACATTCATCATTCAATGACTATCTTATATCTTCAGTCAATACCATTATCCAAACACAATTTTCCCAAGTGTTTAAACAAATTCATAAGCCTAATATATCCAGAAAAGAATTTAATTTGAAGATACAGAACTGTTATACAATGCTAGTCAGAAAAAAAAAAATGATTCGTTTACTGCATATGTACATTAAGTGTCACATAAACAAAGCTTTTACCAGTAAATCTTTGAAAGGCAAGTAGATACTTTACAGCAAGAAAAAAAAAAAATCTTCAGTTTTTTTTTTCTTTCCAAGCCCAAAGATCACACAATAAAATACAAATATTTTAAAGGTAAGATGAAGTCCAGGACAGTATCAACCTGCATTTCTTTTTCCATAGATTTTATAGCTGATCAATTGTCTAGCTGAATTTAAGAAGTGTTATCCTTCCTCTTCTTTCCACATATCCTGCAGGATAGGCTTGTTTACTTGAATGTGTGAAGATTAGCCCAAATATATCAAGTCATATACATCTGAAATAATTTCAATTCAGTAGATAACTCTTTATACACTTGCCAAGCTGTGACTCAGACGGCATTTTTGGGAGGCATGTAAAGCGGAGAGTTGTCTTGACACTGTAGGAGAAGGCGAATGAATAGAGCAGATGATCTGGACAATGGTTTTACAGTGGAGCCATGGCCAGATGTGCCTTAAAGCAGATTTCTGGATAGGGGTTTAGACTTCCATAGCAGTATAGAAATAAAAGTGCTCTGAAAGCTTCAAAGGGATTTATAAACTACAATTTTATCAATGCAGGGCAATCACAGGAAGATAAATCTGGCCAGGCACGGTGGCTCATGCCTGTAATCCTAGCACTCTGGGAGGCCGAGGTGGGCGGATCATTTTAGCTCAGGAGTTCAAGACCAGCCTGAGCAAGAGCGAGACCCCATCTCTACCAAAAATGGAAAAAAAAACTAGCTGGGCATGGTGGCACATACCTGTAGTCCTAGTTACTTAGGAAGCTGAGGCAGAAGGATTGCTTAAGCCCAGGAGTTTGAGGTTGCTGTGAGCTAGCCTGACACCAAGGCACTCTAGCCCAGCAGCAGAGCAAGACTCTGTCTCAAAAAAAAAAAAAGGAAGATGAATCCTGCTTATCTATGTCAATTGCGGGGGCGGGAAGAAGCTTACAAATCTACCCTAAACTACCGTGTATTGCAATCAATGTTTCCTGCTATACAAATTTCTGGAGATTCCTAAGGACCAGAGGATGAGAATAAAGCACAGAAGGTAATAATCCAAATATTCAGTGCTTAAAATGTGAGGCTTCCAGTTTTTATTGTGGCAAATATGCTTTAAACAGTATCTTTGTCCGCTTCTCTATTCTTGCTTATTTTTAACACTCCCAAAACATGTCAACTGCAGATTTACGAAGAAAACCTCATGAAGTTCATCGTATCTTCCAAAAAACTGCTCTGCCAGACAGATAAATCTGAGGTTAGAAGCAAGAGGACTAGTTCAAAGTTTGTGAATACAGCCAAGAAGACAAAGCCCTCAGCTGGAGAAGTAGGTCCAAATCAGTCATCTAATAAAAAGAACAGTATCTTTTCCATGTTGTAAGTTTCTAGAGGAAATATCTTGGGTCTATCTTTTTAACGCTGCATTTGCGTCCATGAAAGGGAGCTGCTTACTTGCCTCCTAGCTAGCATTATCTTTTTACTCCTCTTCAAAACTGACAGTCACATGTATAACATGTTTATGAATATAAATGAATTTCAAATATTTCACATGTTTACTTTCTGGTTATTTTCCTATTGAATTATCTATTCATGCTTGTCCATTTTCAGAAAAAAAAATCAAAGTTTTCATTTTACATTGAGTTGTGGATCATATTTACGTATATTAAAGGAATCAACAGAATAAAGAACCAATATATTTTGTCAACCCAAAAAGAGGATAGTTACATTTTCACTTGTTTTTATGTGGTCAATTACTCTTACCCACTAACAAGTAAACCCTGTCTATCCTCTCCAATTGCAATGCCCTCTTGATTTAGCACAGAAAGGGCAAGTTCAAGTGCACACAGGCTTTTTTTTTTTTTTTTAACCTGTCAGATTTACTCTCCAGTGAGCTGGCCTGAATCAAGTGGAGACATCCAATAGTAAACAATTTTTAGGGATACCCTTTTCTCTTTTCAATAAACTCCTCTTGTAAGAATCTCCTTAATTGATGAAATAGACAACTTTAATTAAATGCAAGACAATCCCCCAATTCTCTGCTCCCAGCAATATGGCACAATGAAATGTCATTGTTCTTGACCTAAACCCTAAGGAAGAATGGAAAAAAAAAAATCAAAGAGTGAAACTAGAGGCCGAACTTTGCCTCTACTCTATTAGAAGGCAAATTTCTTGTATCTTCTATTCATTCATGTATTGTTTCTACCAATAATTTTAATAATGTATCAATGGAACTAAAATTGACTAGCCCCCTAAGCATATACTAGATGCCAACTACCATGCTAGTCCTTGAAGATAGAGTAGTAAAAAGAATACCAAGGCACCTAAGAAAGCATTAATTTTTTTTTCTATATATAAAGGAAAAATATCAGAGAAGTTAGTCTATAGCCTCTTGGAACATTTTCAAATTTTGCCATGAAGCATTATTCAGTAAGTCAAGGCTTTTATAAAAGTATCATCACTGTGACTCTACCTAAATTTCTTAGCGATGGATTTTTTTGCTATTACCTTGATATTGCTTAGAGTCATAATTCACTAAATAGATAAAATACCCAGTCTATCTAAAATAATGAGATGCCACAGCGTCCAGCCAAGCTCATTAGAGAGGGTCACCCATTATACAATAGATAATTAAAATAAAAACTACAATGTCCCAAATTTGCTGCTAACTTACAATAGAATTGTAATAACTCATTGTCAGAAAAATTGTAAGCCACAATTTTTTTAAACCCTTTGTGATTTCTTCTCATTGTATTCAGTCCACCCAAGAAAGAAGTCTTCTTATCTAAAGTCTTGGTTTTTTGTTCAGCTGCTGTATCATGGGGAATGACTCTGACTTGTCCTGAACATATCCATATCATTCAGCACTTCCAAACCTGGAGGAATCCCAATTAATGTGCCTAATTTTACAAAGTTTCTAAATAAAAGTGGATAGTCTATTATAACACTATTTCCAAAGAGAACCACCATCAGAAAACATTACTAAATTTCAAAAACCAAATACAGTCATTGGAGCATTTGTGGCCACATATAATATATATGCTGATATTCCTCAAGAAAACAGTATTTCCCAAACCCAACATACAGAAATTCATTCATATTGCCAGTTTATAACCCACTTAAAATGACCCAGAAGTAGATGCTTAATATAAAACAAAACAAAAAATAAATAAAACAAAATATGCCTACTTGCAAAGTAATGCAAGTTTTGAAGAGTTAAGTAACTAATGTTAAACACAAACCAGATTACCTATCCCTAAAATGGTATTAGGCAGAAATTGCCATGTCTAGGAAATCAACACACTATTCATTGAGATCACATATACTCCTAAAATGTTATTTTTTAATTTACTGTTTCTTAGAATTCTTATTTATTTCTTTTCTTTTATTCAAAGTGAATTTAGTTGAATTAAATTCAGAATTAGTTGAATTTAGTCAAATTTAGTTGAATTTGATTTTGAATTGGTATAGTTGATGCACTCAGAGAAATTATCAAAAATAAGCTTGTTTCTTCAAATGAGGTGCATAATGAATATTGGCAATTTGCTCTTATAAATGATATATGGATTCATATTCCAAGGAATTTGTAGGACTGTTTATGTCCTCCCATACATTTGGCCACAATGGTTACTATCAATCATTCCTATTTCTTAAAGCCTTGCAATAAAAAATAAAATCAAATATTTAATAGTATTTTGCATCAATTTTGATTATTATAGATAACAACTTCCCCTCAAAACTCCCTGGTCATTTTCACATTTATGTATATACTGTACATAAAATGACACTTCATTTTGTTTTTCACGTCCATATAAATTGGTAGTCATATTAATACATTAGCATTTTCAGAAAAATCAGTGTTTCAACATCCTGAATATAACAACCCAGTTTTGTTCTCTAAGTGTAGTTCCTAGACCAGCAGTGACTAGGACTTGTTAAAAAAAATCAACTTTTCACTCACAGATACACTAAGCAAATTAACTCTAAGGTTAGGATCCCCTAGACTGTTTTTAACAGTCCTCCACCATGTGTTTCTGATGCACACTAAATTTTAATAACCACTAACTTAACCAAAGCTGCCTAGAAATGTACAGCTCTTTACTCATTCTAATAATTTAGCAAGAACAGACATGTGCTTGCTAATCATAGCAATCTCAAGAAATAATACAACCTACATACGGTTACCTCAAGAATGGGAACAGAAACTAACAAGGAAAATCTGGCTGAGACTCATACTCTGAAAGAAAATACAAAGTGGCATGTAAATGATAATTCTGACTCCTAACCCACTTCCTACTCTTCCAAAATTTAAGCAGCACAAGCTTTTTTACTGACAACAAATGACACAATCTTTATATTACTCTCAATTTATATGTCTCCCTTTATACAACACAAGGACATGTCCCAACTACTTTAAACTTGGTTTCTTTCCTTCTTTTCCTCTTCCCATTCACCAATGCACTTAGCTATCTATTGCTTCCATTCCTTTCACCAAATCACTTCTATCATAAATTAGTTTGGCTGGAACTAAGACTCCCTTGGACCTCCGATTCCATTTGCAGGAATAGAAACTGTCATTATCTGAGATTCAAGAAATAATGAGTCTCATCATGAAGGTACCCTCCACCTACCACTCCGCCCCCCCCACCAAAAAAAAAAAAAAAACACAAAACAGTCATCTCTTCCAGAAATTTTTATTTACAGGGGATTTTCTTTCAGCCATCTGCGAAATATCACCCCAAAAGTGGGGTTATTTCGACTAAATACTCTAGATTGCACCAAACATCTCAAGGTCAAAGACCCCATGTCAACACTATACCTCAATAGATTCCACATACATTCCTTCCCTTTCTCATTCAACTGTTTCCTTCTAATCTAATTAATTTAGTAAGAAGTGGGTAGCTCGCTTTTCTCAATTCATTCTGCTTATTGCTATCTGCCTGGATCAAGAACACTAAGAGAAACCAAACCAATCTGAGAGGTTATAAATACCCTAATGTTTCTAGCACAAAAACAGGGACTTGATAAAGGGAAAAAACTGCAAAAGAACCTGTCTACCTTATTTTTTAAAAGAATGTTCATTTTTCTGAACCCCAACAGTTTTTCAGTATAAACCAGTCAATTCTTGTGTGGTTGCACAATATCAACACCCACACCATTTAATATGTACATACATATTATGTACATACACAAACACATAACACACAAACAGACCTTTAAACTAGTTAAGATGACTACCTGAGGATAAGATTTTGCTATATTCAGCTGTCGATGGTATATTTTTATACAGGCTTTTCTAAATTGCCTGTTTATTCACTAAACCTCCCTCATAAAAGCAAAAAAAAAGCACAAAATCATAAAATGCCAGTCACAGATAACAAAAGACCTACGACTCATACAAGCAAAAATAAATAGTATAATGTGAAATCAGAGACATCATTCAAGGAATGCATGGTATTTAGTATATCATTTCATCTGGGTTCTGCATAAAACTGCAAGATGCCAATTTCATTCCCTTAAATGAATCACATAGAGTCAAAACCTTAAAATCTTCACCTGTGTTTTGCCAAGATATAGAAAATGGTAATTTAGGAGTAGAATTAAAGTAATCTCTCTAAATGTAACTTTAGCATTCAGCTACAAATATAAATTAAGTCTCATTTTAGACCAAACCAATGTCTCACCAACACACTAACAATTTCTCATTTATGTGATAAATGGAGAAGCTTCCTCATAATGGTAGGAAATATGATCAAGAAACTTTCGTACAAGGTTGGACAGCGTGATGATAATAATGGAGGGAAAATCCATACTAGCTTCTAAGTCCTTACACTCTTGAAGTTATCACTTGAAGTGCATACTGGAAAAAACAAAGGTGAGACATGACAATGCTATGAATATAGGCACTCTACAAAATAAAACTGAACTAACAGATCTAGAACCAACTTTCCTTATTGCACCGAAAAAACCTACAGTGTCATTCTCCTTAACCTGCACAGTACTGATGGGGAAAACCTTGTGAAATTTACTAAGTACTGATATTCAGAATATTTGTGTCCTGAGTCCTTAGATTAATACTTAGGCTGGACTTCAGAGTAATCAAGTTGAGCCTTATTTCATCACGCTCATTAAACACAGCTCATCATAAATCCAGCCAAAGTCTTTCCCAGGGTCTTTTCCAATGACTAATACAACTATGTAAAAGGATTAATACCTACAAACAGTACACCTCTACCCATGGGACGGTCTCTGACCTGGGAGACAATATGACAGTGGATATGAAATAGCAAAAATCATTCAAGTGACACAAAAGTAGGGAGAAAATGTGAAAGAAATACAATTCATTTCCACAAGCAAATTATCTAATGAAATGAAATGGAAATATCCTAATGTCACCACAGAGAGATATATTACCAAAAACTTGCTATTCACCCCAATAACTTAATATAAATCAATTCAAGGACATAGAGTACACACAAAATTTCCAGCAAAATATTCGAGAGTTAAGTATAAACAAATAGTATAGAAGGATAAATGAAGAGGATGGGCTAACAAAATCAAGGCTAGCTGAACACATGAAGCACAAAGTCCAACAAAAAGATTCTGAAGGAGATCCAAGCTACGTTCTAGCATCTCTGACACAAGGAACCAAGGTTATAGGGTAACACAATCCAAATTTTATGGAAATAGCAGAACTCACACTACTTTTCCTGAAGCATATCTCCCGGTAGACATGAAATTACTGATTTCTGGAACTGTATCCTTTCAAATCTATTTTTTCCACTAAAGAACAAATGATTTAACATAAAATGAACTCTGGAAATAGCTATACAAATAAATTATATATAAGAGGGGAAACAGTCCAATCAATTCAGATGTACAATTACCTACCCCTCTAGGTCACTATGATATTATCCTCATCAGTCATGAAATACAAAATGATCCACATTAAAGAAACATCCATTTGAGCTATGAGGATCCTTCTTCAGTCTTGGGCACTTAGTATGAAACTCACTTTTTACATTTAATCATGCTCAGTTAAGGAAATTAATTCAGTCAATCTTCTCCTAGTAACCATTTCTATTCCACATTAGTTCTTAAAATCATAGGAAAGTAGGCATTATATTTAAAAAAGTTGATTCCAATGCCCACAGTAGATGATAATGAAAGTAGAAGAAACAGAACTGTTTCTTCTTGTCTACATCCCCCTCTCTGCTCTAGACCACCTCATCCCTTTATCAATACATACATTTAAAACTCCTCACTTTACCTTCTGTTAGCTTAACCAATATATCCTCAGAACTTTACCTAAAATACTGCTCTTTAAGTGGTACTCATCTCACTACTCCTGTAATCTACAAGTGGCACTTACTAATTTCTACCTTTTATCCAAAAATAACAAAGACATGCCTCAAAATAAACTATAAATATCATGGCACGGTATCAAACAAAGTACTGGTAAATAGTAAATAATTCAATCAACCTCTATCTAGGAATGTCTGACTACTTCAGTGTGTAAGAGAATGGAGTCAGATATCAGATAGGCCTAGATTCTAATCAGATATTCCATCACAAGGAAGTAACTTAAGGAAAAAAAACAAAACAAAACACACAAAATCAACTATCCTAAAAGCCAACAATGTTCATGTGAAGGCATATACCATACTCACTGTGTTCCATAGCATATGCTCCATAAATATTATTCTTCCTTCTTCCTGGACATCACTTAGAACCCTAGAACTCTGGCACTTTTTTTTTTTTTTAATCCAAGAGGTGTAGTCTCATTTTAACATGTCCTTGTTTATTTCTCACCAGGTGCCTGTGCCTTCTGTGATCCAAGGGTAAGTTTCCTTTTAGCTTTCAACAACATACAAAGTATAGAAAAAAGAAAATAAATAAACTCAGAGTTTCCGTGAAAATAAAGGATATTTGAGGAACTGTCAAAGTGCAATACTACACCTGTCATTTCTAAGTATTCAATGCTTTCACATGTCAAGCTAAGATTTTCTGTTGAAAATCTTGAAATCTGAAAGTCTAGTGAGGCACATTGACTGGATTTCAGTGTAATTTTAAGCTCAAGTTTTGAAATCATTATGTTCAGACAAGGTCCTATGTCATCATGAACCTAGCCAAGGCCTCTGCATATACTCTTACTTTTCATTACAAGGTTATTTTACCTGAGTGGTTTATGTTTCTGTCCTAAAAGCAGCTAATATGATTTTCAGCCTCGTTGTGACACTACTGGTTAGGATCCACACGTCAGAAAATTCAGGATCAAATTCTCTCTTCCTTTCTGAGTCATCAACTAAGTGGGCAAAAGAGTATTACATGAGTCTGAAAAACTTGCAACATACAAATATTGCATTTCAGGTTCAGATGTCCTTCTTCCAATACAAAAAAAAACCTCATGAAAATATACCTTTCTTTATTTCATAAAATTCATATACTGAGCATTATTGTGTATATAGACAGGACCAAGGGAACTGGAATGTAAGTATGAGTAAAACTGAATCTAGCAATGTGTCAGCAACTGGCTACAACACATTTGAAAATTTCACCTCATAGAGACTATAACTACTTGCTGAAATCAGTCAAGGTGGTATCTGAGGTAAACATACTAGGTTAAAGTGTGTTTTCATTAATCTTTGATAAGTGATTATGAAAATTTCTAGACAAGCCGCACTATTATCACATAATTATGTAAATCAGTTTCTCCTTGTAATATTCTATGACAAGAGCTTGTAAGGAACAAAACATCAGTATGTTAATTAGAAGACTTCTATAATTTGACATCATAATATAATTAAGAACTAATGAGTTCAGAAAAGCAGGAACTTCCCAAGTAACTTTTGAAATCTAAAACTTTTAATATCAAAACCAGCTTAACTATCATATAAACACAGAACACCTCAAATACTTCACAACCTATGTTAAGGCAGCATAACTACTAAATCCCAGAATTCCATTTCAAACTGCTCTGCAAACCACAATGAAAACATATACCAAATATGATATGCAACATGAATATATTTATGGATTCAAGAGTTAATAAAATATGTTTATCAGGAAATCAGAAAGTCATTGCCCAACCATGTTCTAGATGAGAAGAACATTCCAGATTTGAATGTCAGAATATAGCATGATTTCTAGGTAACACCAAGCATTTACTATCAAGAATGTTATGCTGATGTGTTCCTAATGGAATCCTATGGAAGCTTAGATCTATCGATCCATAACAAAAGATTCACACACCTATCTTAAACCCCACTCAACTGTATTAAAATCTATGTCCCAAGTTGTCTTCTATTATATAACCCACAAACAATCAAGGTTCTCAAAAAGTCCAGTAACTTTCAGGCATAAGATAATGGTATTATCACCAACCAAAACAACTATTAGAAGCAGGCATCTTACAGAATCTACGGTTTTTATACTCACCTTAAATTTGCAAAACAGATCATCTTCAGTTAAAGAAGTATTAAAAACAGGTTTTCCTCAAATGTGCTACTATGATCACTCATGCCAAAATCTCAGGGCCATCCATATCAGCAGCCCTACTCAAGGAAAAATGCTTCCCTACCAAAAACAAAATAGTGCCACAATTAATAGTAGCCCTAAGAGCAGAATGGGTAGAAAATACAGGTATTTACATACCACCCACATATATCTGAAAAAAATGATGTCATTTGGCTACTTTATGCTCCTTACCTGAAAAGGCCATCAATTCTGGAAACAACTCTGGAAGAGACCATTTTAAAGTTGGTGACAGCAACTGCAATCACTTTGATAATTCCTTTCCTTTGTATAACTACCAATTGTAAGGACATGACCTAAACGACGGAAAATGCAACATATATACAACCATTGCTGGTAAATTCAAAAGAAAAAAACAAAATTACAATCAGTCTACCAGCATTTTATTATGGAGCTACCCCAATCTCTAACAGTAGTACTTGACAAGCTAACTCCTATAATCAATATGGATAATTCATTCACTGTCTTAGCAGCAAAACCTAAAAATCTCCTTCCTTTCTCCTTCTAAAAATTACTTCTTTGTTCAATAACTGACTTAAACTGGACCTAGATACTAGGGCATTCCTTAACTGTTTAGCTCACAGGGCTTATCTACTCCCCAGCAGTCCCAGTACATACCAAGTGATGCAGTCGGGTATAATCATAATTTGTACTTTAGTATGCCAAATGTATTTTTAAGGTCTATGTTATCTTTATTATAAGTAATACAATGTCTAATCTCAAGTATGCAACCTCCTGCCTCCCAGTACCCAGGCTCTATCACTCATTTAGTAATTAATATATGAATACTTACTCACTGGTAGAGAATGTTGATTACAGTATCAGGGCCTTTATTCTGTTCACAGGGCACTGTAAAAGCTGATCAACTGGAGTTCTAAATTCACGGAAAGCAACAATTCCAAGTTCCAAATGCTTTGATTTAATGAGCATAAGTCTGATTCAGTACCACAATTTCCTAAGTACATAAACGGCCTTACAAACAAGGCCTTTCATTCCATCCCCCTTCCTTAGATAATTTGCATAGTTAAGTGAGAGGCAGCAGACCATTTGTGAAGCAGCACAACCACTTAAATCCCCTGGTTATCAGTTGCCTTATTTGTAAGGGTTATTAAACAACACCAGTCAAAGCACAAAGTGAAGGTTAGGAAGCAAGAACAAGTACCACAACCATTTAATCCTAAGAATTAAAGAGAAAACAATTTGAATGAATTGCTTAATAAGATTTCCCTCATCCACAATTATCCTCAAGACCAGAAAAATCCCAGTTTTCATACTGACCTCAACACCATAGGCAAAAGAAAAGAAAATGTACAACAGTACCTCACAGTTTAATTGCTCTATGCATTTATTATTAGCTATTATTAATGCAGAAAGGGGACAGAAAGCTCACAAACACTCTACACAATTTCACAAGACACATTGCAGGGAAAAAAGTGACTGAGATGAACAGTATCAGTATCCTAGGGTCTAGGAGGACGCATTCCTGGGGGAGGTGGACCTGAAAAGGAAACAGAAAGAGTTAGAAATAGATCATGAAAGCATTCAGGGGCCTGGCTGACCCATTGAGCCCTATGCTCCCACTTACCTCTAATTCCTGGTGGAGGGGGTCTCATTCCTGGAGGGGGCATACCTATTGGTGTCCCTCGAGCAGGGGGAAGCCCAATTGGTGGGCCCATGGGTGGTCTCATACCAGGTGGAGGAGCCATAATGCCTACAAACAAAAATGGCAGAAATAAAGGCCTCATAAATTGGCTCAGGAAAGTTGATAGAATTTAGCCCAAATAATCCTTATAGAAATAAGCCCAGACAACAATGAGAAGGTGAAATCAGTTCTCTTTGACCATTACTCCTGTATAACATCCCCAGGTCAAAATAGTCCACAGCCTTTAATTAAAAACCAGTGTCTGAAACAGAGAAACCTATTCCCCAAATTCCTTGTTAGGCACTTAGGCTGCAGCTTCGTTCCTTATTTTCTTAGTCAATGTCTTTTTAATCATCACTTGTTCAAGATGATATAATCTCTTACCAGAGACTCAAATTCTTCTTGTTCACTAATACCTTACCTGGAGGTGGTGTTGCTCTGCCTACAGGTGGGGGTGGGGTTCCTCGTCCTGGGGGGTACTGGGTTGGGGCTCCAGCAATGCTGGCAGTAGCAGCAACAGCAGCAGCTGCTACAGTGCCTCTTCCCTGTGGAGTCATTACCTGAGGAGGCACGGCCATAAAGACAGTGAAAGTGAGTAACACCCTCACATTATTCAAACACAGAAAATAAGTGGTATACATGACCTATTAGATATGAATAATTATTGCAATTTTGCATTTCATTCAGTTTCCCATATTAAAAAAAAAAATCTTGGCACAATACTATCTAACAAGCCCTTTTGCCTTTTCTCAGCTCTGGCATATCCATTCAAATTCTCTTTACTTACCAAGTAAGTGTGGCAAGTTAATCTATCAAAGTACCTTTAGTCACCCAATGGCCATATGCAGCTTACATATTATGACATGTACACTTAGGCATTTAAACATTATACTGAATGAGGAAAAATTGGGAGCATTCCTGTTTAGAACATGAACCAGACAAGGTTGCCCACACTTGTCACCACTTCTACTCAACATAGTGCTAGAAGTCCTAGCCAAAGCAATCAGGCAAGAGAAAGAAATCAAGGGTATCCAAATGGGGAAAGAAGAGGTCAACCTATTGTTCTTTTCTGACGACATGATCTTATATCTAGAAAATCCCAAAGATTATGCCAAGAGACTGCTGATATTGGTAAATAAATTCAACAAAGTTTGAGGTTACAAAATCAATGTACACAAATCAGTAGCATTCCTATGCACCAAAAACAGTCAAGCTGAGAATCAAAGACTCAAAACCCTTCATAATAGCAACAACAAAAAAATAAAATACCGAGGAATATATTTAACAGAAGAAGTAAAAGACCTCTACAGAGAGAACTACAAAATACTGAGGAACGAAATTGTAGAGGATATAAACAAATGAAAAAACATAGCACACTCACGGATCAGCAGAATCAACATTGTTAAAAGGTCTACACTACCCAAAGTGATTTACAGATTCAATGCAACCCCCATTAAAATACCAATGTCATTTTTCTCAGGTCTAGAAAAACTAATTCTACACCTCATTTGGAACCAGAAAAAACCCTGTTATAGCCAAATCAACCTTAAGCAAAAAGAACAAATTGTGAGTCATCAATTTACCAGACTTCAAGCTGCACTACAAGATTATAATAATCAAAACAGCATATTTTTGGCACAAGAACAGACATAGACCAATGGATCAGAACAGAGAACCCAGATATAAAACCATCCTCACATAGGTTTAAGTCTATTATCTAAGGCATGAAACTATAAGAATTCTAGAAGAAAATGATGGAAAAACTCTTACAGATACCAGCCCAGGAAAAGAACTTATGAAGAAGACCCGAAAAGTAATCATAGCAATAACAAAAAGAAATGGGACCTGTTCAAACTAAAAAGCTTCTGCAAATCCAAGGAGACAATAAATAGAGCAAACAGACAACCTACAGAATAGGAGCAAATATTTGCATGCTATATATCTGATAAGCAGAATCTACAAAAAACTCAAGCAAATCAGCAAGAAAAAAATTAAAGAATCTCATTAAAAACTGGGCAAAAGAAAAAAAAAACTGGGCAAAAGACATGAACAGAAACTTTTCAAATGAAGATAGATTAAAGGCCAACAAACATACGGAAAAATGCTCAGTATCTCTAATTATCAGGGAAATGTAAATTGAAACCACAATGAGGCCCCCGTGTGGCTCACGCCTGTAATCCTAGTACTGTGGGAGGCTGAGGTGGGAGGATTGCTCAAGGTCAGGAGTTCGAGACCAGCTGAGCAAGAGTGAGACCCTGTCTCTACGAAAAAAATGTAACAAGATAAGTCAACTTGAGTGGTAATATATTTTGGGAAATCAGTTCACTACAAAGTGTGACTGTAAACATTGCACTGTAAATGCTTTGTAGTTTTCCCCCAATTAAAAAAAAAAAAAAAAAAAGACAAAAAAGAAAGCCTAAAACCCAAAGGTAGAATACAATTCAATTTTGTTTAATATAATGAAACACATTTGTCTTATTACCTTAACCAAACTCTGAAACATATTGTAAACTAAATATAATATGACTTTTATTTCAAGTTCTTAGCTAGAATTCTTTTAGCCTTTCATATATAAATAATGTAATAAAGGAAATATTTTCAGAACCATTAAAACAATGTTTTAAAAATTTTCTGGACTTAGAGTCTGACATATATTTAGAAAAACATACTTTTAAAATTTTAGTTATAGGATTAACTTATAACAATGTATTTCCTTCAGCTGCCTTGAGAATCTACTTGTAGAACTTCTCAGTTCTGTTAGCTAGAAAAATAAGGGAACAAGAATAAAAATTCTAATAAAATGATAATTTATATAACTAATATACAATTGTTATATAGCCCTAGAACTATATTTAATATTATTTAAATGTCAAAATATAATTTTACTTGGTTAGAACTGTAATACTTTACAATGTTAAAACTTTATAACATTGGGCTTTAGATTTATGAAATAATACACATCAGTCCTATTTCTGATTTCTCTTTTTAAAAAATATTGTTTTCTGTTTTTCTTAAAAAGATTTCCCAGATCTGAATTTATCTAAGCAATCTTGCAAATTTCATTCAAAAATATTAATAAGGTTTTAGAAGTTAGTACTTTACTATGTATGACTTATATATAGTATTAGGTAAGGGTCTACCTTGATTTTATTTCAATTTGACTAGTCAATTTGCTAATAGCTTTTCTTAAACTGTTCTTTCTTTTTTAATAAGAATGCCATCTTTATCTTATGTTAAATTTCCATAAATATGTGGATGTATTTTTGGACTATCCATTCCATTCAACTAATCTATTTATCTGTTTTTATGCCAATGCCAGACTCTTTTGATAATAGTAGTTTTATAGTAAGTTTTAGTAACTAGTAGGGGAAATACACTTTCACTGTTCTTTCCAAATTTCAATTCTCACACACATATTCTTCCATATGAATTTTAAAGTTGTTTAATCTAAATAGAAACGTTGAGGATCTTATTCAAATCACATTTAAGTTTACTTATTAATTTCAGAAGAACTGACATTGTTAGGACAATAACATCAGTTTAAGAAATATGGTATGTCTCTCCATTTTTTCAGGTCTTATTTGATATCCAGAGGGAGCTAACTGGGAAAGTGTTGAAAGACTGATGGAAAATTCTGAGGAACTAAATGAGGTTAGAGACCAATGAAATTATAGCAACCATAGCCAGAATTGTTGAGTGAGGTTATTCCAGAAGTACAGAGTAATAAATACATCCACATATTTATGGGAATTTAACATAACATAAAGGTGGCATTCTTATTTAAAAAAGAAAGAATAGTTTAAGAAAAGCTATTAGCAAATTGACTAGTCAATTGAAATAAAATCAAGGTAGACCCTTACCTAATACTATATATAAATCATACATATTAAAGTACTAACTTCTAAAACATTAATATTTTTTAATAGCTAAGTATAACAGTAGAGAAGCTGAATATCTGATGAAGAACAAGACGATAAGGGATCAAAGAGAAGGAATAAAAAATTTCAAGTGTGATGACAAACAAAACATAGAAATGATGGGTCAGATAGTCTAGGCTAGATTTTTAAGAAATTAAAAAGCAAAGGTTGCCAACAGATTGGGAGAAAATTTTATATTTCTGGGACTGAAAGTCTAAGTAACGGTGAGAATGCATATATAAAGTAAGAGGGTTAATAATGAGCCAGAATAGTGGGAATTTGTGGTCAGAGTGAGTTTTTGTGGTTGAACATTTTAGAGGTAGAACATATCTAAGTAATGACATTAAGAGCAATATGGAGGCCATTTTTGTGGCTGTGGGAATGGGTTGTTGGAGAAGAGTCAAAGCGAAGATCACCAGAGGAGAGAAAATCAGTTGAAACCGTAACTGCAGACATTGAAGTTACTAATGGTGGAACTAGGTGTGGAACCAGGGGCCAAAATATTCAACAAATGACCAGGCTTTTCTCCTTCCAGTCTCTGCCTTGCATCCCGTGCTCTTGTTACAGGACTGTTCACTATTGAGGTTCTACTAGTTTTGGCAGCTGCAGTGAACGCAGGAGTATCTTTTTTATTAAATGACTCTTTTATGTGCAAAACTATCTTGGATAGGCAGATTCCAGGCTATTAATGTGACTTTCCTGACATTTTGAACTTTTAAAGTGGCATGTGGCCAAAAATTTCATGACCTTCTAAAATAATTTAAAATTATAGAGTCTTCACTTTTATGATCTCAAAAACAAGCAATCAGTTCCAAGAAAAAGAGGAAGTATCTGTTAGTGAAAATTGTTGTGCCTTATACTTACTGCCAAGAGTTTCAGAATTTTTATTAGGAGCTTCACAGAGTCAGAGGCTTTTAAACAAGGAACACAGAAGAAGAGTTTGGGAGAGATGGGAAAAGTGATGTGTGGGTTCAATGGAGAGACTGTTAAAAGAGTAACAATGAATCATTCGGAAAGAGATCCACAATTTCTGGCAGAAGATTTACTTTCTACAAATGTAAGTTTAAAGTGCCATAGAAACACTATGACATACTCTTGGTCTGACCCTTTTTTAATGACCTGAAAACTAGCAAATCGAGGAGCCGCAGAAGATATTTATATATGGAAGTGGAAAAATAAAACCTTAGGGACAGACAGTGGGTAATGGTAGAGACTATAATGCAAAATCAGTTACTTATAACTTTTAATGATTGCAGATTTTTCTTTAATTTTGTTTATGAATATGTGATTCCTATAAAATATCTTACATCTGAAAGTTAGAAATATTTCTATAAGAGCTTATTATTGCTTGCATTTGTCTAAACCAGGGGCTCTTAACCAAAGGATCTAGATTGGTTTTTATTTATTTCAGCATATTATGGGAGTACAAATGTTTAGGTTACGTATATTCCCCTTGCCTTCCCCCCCCCGAGTCAGAGCTTCAAGCGTGTCCATCCCCCAGATGGTGCACATCATACTCATTATGTATGTATATACCCATCCCCTCCTCCCCTTTCCCATCTGCCCGATGCCAGATAAATATTATTCCTATATGCACACTTAGGTGTTGATCAGTGAAACCAATTTGCTGGTGAGTACATGTGGTGCTTATTTTTCCATTCTTGGGATACTTCACTTAGTAGAATGGGTTCGAGCTCTATCCAGGAAAATACAAGAGATACTATATCAGCGTTGTTTCTTATAGCTGAATAGTACTGTGTGGTGTACATATACCACATTTTATTAATCTACTCATGTATTGATGGGCACTTGGGTTGTTTCCACATCTTTGCAATTG
This sequence comes from Lepilemur ruficaudatus, assembly GCA_963574885.1. Classification (NCBI taxonomy): domain Eukaryota; kingdom Metazoa; phylum Chordata; class Mammalia; order Primates; family Lepilemuridae; genus Lepilemur; species Lepilemur ruficaudatus. Next base: position 45,972 of record CAUYRT010071652.1, read on the forward strand.
TGAATTGTGCTGCTATAAACATTTGAGTGCAGGTGTCCTTTTTATAGAATGTCTTTTGTTCTTTTGGGTAGATGCCCAGTAATGGGATTGCTGGATCAAATGGTAGATCTACTTGTATCGCTTTAAGGTATCTCCATATTGCTTTCCACAGGGGTTGCACTAGTTTGCAGTCCCACCAGCAGTGTAAGAGTTTTCCTGTCTCTCCACATCCATGCCAACATTTATTGTTTTGGGACTTTTTGATAAAGACCATTCTCACTGGAGATAAGTGATATCTCATTGTGGTTTTGATTTACATTTCCCTGATGATTAGAGATGTTGAGCATTTTTTCATATGTTTCTTGGCCATTATTCTGTCTTCTTTTGAAAAGTTTCTGTTCATGTCCTTTGCCCACTTTTGATAGGGTTGATTTTTTCTTGCTGATTTTCCTGAGTTCAAAATAGATTCTAGTTATCAACCCTTTATCGGATGTGTAGCATGCAAAAATTTTCTCCCATTCTGTAGGTTGTCTGTTTGCTCTCATGACAGTTTCTTTGGCTGTGCGGAAGCTTTTTAGTTTGATTAATTGCATTTATTTATTTTTGTTGTTGCTGTGATTGCCTTTGGGGTCTTCTTCATAAATTCCTTGCCTAGGCAACACATGCTGGGTAACAGACTTAAACCTAAGATGTGAAACTATTAGAATTCTACAGATTGGTTTTTTGAATTGTAAGTCATTATTTTACTTGACCTCCCCACAGCATTTGACATAGTTGACACTCTTCGTTCACCTTATTTTCCTTATACTTATGTGGTTACTCTTTTTTTAAGTATGTTTTACTGACTTCTTTTCTACCAAATATTTAAATTTATATCATGTAATTTTTTTGATAAGACTTAGATATACTTCTTGCTATAATAGATGAAGATTCAGCTCACTCACCTCCTTTCCTCCCAAAACTATATATCTGTATTTCTCTTGTTGGTAATTTTTATAATGTATAATTAAATCTCTATTTCTTGTTTCATCTGCTATAAATCGTAGCTCTCAAGTGTGCACTGTTCAAGATGAGTCTGTCCTTTTTATTTCTCCCACTTTATTGGGAGAAATAAACACTTTATATGTTGCAAATTATATCAGCTGTACCTTTCCAGTTTCCCTTGTGATTTCTTCTTTGACCCATTGGTTGTTTCAGAGTGTGGTGTTGAATTTCCATATATGTATTAATTTTCCAGATTTCCTTGTGTTACTGATTTCTAGTTTTATTCCATTGTAGTAAGAGAAGATATTTGTATGAATTTAATCTTTTTAAGTTATTAAGACTTGTTTTGTGGCTTAAAATGTTCCATATGCACTTGAGAAGAATGTCTATTCTGCTGTTGCTGGGTGGAGTGTTCTGTATGTATCTGTTAGGTCTGGTTGATTTATAGTGTTTTCAAGTCCTTTCTTTATGGTTGATCTTCTGTCTAGTTGTTCTATCCATTATTGAAAGTAGGGTATTGGAGTCTCCAACTATTAATGTAGAACTATTTCTCCCTTAAATTCTTTCAGTTTTTACTTCCTATATTTTAGGGGTGAGTTGCATATATGTTCATAATTATTATACCTTCCTTATGGACTCACCCGTTTTTCAATATAAAATATCCTTCCATGTTTCTTGTAAAAATTCTTGACATAGGTTCTATTTTGTATGAGGTGAATAGCCACCCCAGCTCTCTTTTGGTTAGGTTTGCATGGAATATTTGTGTCTATCCTTTCAGTTTTAACCTACTTGTGTCTTTAATCTGATAGACAGCAAGTACTTGGATCTTTTTTTTAAAAAAAATTCATTCTACTAATCTCTGCCTTTTAATTGGAGAGTTTAATCTATAAAGTCCTGATACGGAGGGACTTACTTCTGCCATTTTGTTATTTTTTTTCTATCTGTTGTATATCTTTTTTTTCTTCTTAAACTTCATTATTTTCTTCTTTTCTATTTAATTGATTTTCTTTTGGTGTACCATTTTTTGATATCCATCTCATTCCTTTTACTATATACTTTTTAGCTATTTTCTTATTACCCTGTGGATTAAAATTAACATCTTAATTTATAATAATCTAGTTTGAATTAATACCAATTTAGTTATAATATTATACATAAACTTTGTTTCTATATAGCTTCACCCCCCTTTATGTTGTTATTGTCACAAATTACATCTTTATTTGATTTTATTGTTTTATTTATTTCAGGATGTTATGGGGGTACAAACATTTTGGTTACATGTTATGACTTTGCCCCACCCAAACCATGATTTGGAAGGCAGCTATGCTCACCAGTATACCACCAACGCACTTCCAAACCATGATTTGGGGTGTGCCTTTTCTCCCCTACAATACTCAGTGCGTCCATTAGTTATGAGTTTATCCACCCCAACCCCTCTAATCCCTGGAGCATATTACTACTGTGTGAGCACCATAGTGTTGATCAGTTAGTGCCAATTTGATGGCGAGTACATGTGGAACCTATTCTTCTGTTCTTGTGATACCTTACTTCGGAGGATGGGCTCAAGCTCTATCCAGGAAAATATAAGAGTTTCTTCTAGATCACCATCATTTCTTATAATTGAGTAATATTCCATTGTACATATAGCAAATTTTAATAATCCATTCATGAATTGACAGGCACTTGGGTTGTTTCCACACCCTTGCAATAGTGAATTGTGCTGCCATAAACATTCAGGTACAGATGTCCTTATTATAGAATGTCTTTTACTCTTTTGGGTAGATGACTAATAGTGCTATTGCTGGATCGAATGGTATTTCTATTAGCTCTTTGAGGTATTTCCAAATTCTTTTCCACAGAGGTTGCACTAATTTGCAGTCCCACCAGCAGTGTAAGAGTGTTCCTGTCTCTCCACAGGAAGATGCCTTACCAGCATTTGTTATTTTGGGATTTTTTTGATAGAGGCCAATCTCACTGGGGTTAGGTGGTAATCTCATTGTAGTTTTGATTTCCATTTCTCTAATGATTAGAAATGCTGAGCATTTTTTAATATGTTTTCTGGCCATTATTCTGTCTTCTGTTGAAAAGTTTCTGTTCATATCCTTTGCCCATTTATTGATGGGGTTGTTTGATTTTTTTCTTGTTGATTTTTTTTAAGTTCTAGATAGATTCTTGTTATCAGCCCTTTATCGGATGTGTAGGGAGCAAATATTTTCTCCCGTTCTGTAGGCTGTCTATTCTCTCTAATGATAGTTGCCTTGGCTGTGCAAAAGCTTTTTAATTTGATACAGTCCAATTTATTTATTTTTATTGCTGCTGTGATTGCTTTGGGGGTCTTCCTCAAAAATTCTTTGCCTCGGCCAATGTCTGAAAGGGTCTTCCCTACATCTTCTTCTAGGATTCTTACAGTTTTGTGCCTTACATTTAAGTCTGTTATCCATCTTGAATTG